>JADWPL010000012.1:600000-861714 GCA_016109495.1 Phialophora tarda | reverse complement strand
CCCCCCCCCCCCCCCCGCCCCCCCCGCGCCGCCGCCGCGCCCCCCCCCCCCCCCCCCCCCTCAAGAACATGAGCGCCTTCTCCTAGGCAGCCATCAAAGATGTTTTTGAATACACCTCTCTCGTGAATTCCCATGGCCATGGTCACCGCGGACTCGGAGGATGGACTAGATCCGAGCCGAGTAGGACTGATCAAGAAGCTCCACCGCGATATTCATCAAAGGCGCCCGTGACCACTTAGGTTGCTCCGCCGACACGATGAAACACTCGCGGCCACGGCGCGAGTCATCCAGAATGGTTGTGGATCTCCCGCGGGCGAGAGTTTCCATGCAAGCTGACAAGGCGAAGAACGCCCGCTCACATCGACGCAAGGCCACGCACACTCGTGTCTTCTCATGGAGCATGAGGCCTTTCGGCTCTCTCATCCAGCCCAGCCAACATGGGCGCCCGTCGTCAAGTGACCGGGCCAGTTCCCTCCACGTCCAATCAACCACCTCTTGATCCCCGTGCTCTGAATGCGTCCTCGAAATCTCAGATGGAGGAGTGTCTCAACGTCCCCGTCCGCCGACTGCCGCTCATGCAACAGGATCGCCCACGAGAAGACCGCTCCGTACCTCTCGCTCTGGTAAACCAGGGCCTTGTCTTTGTCAATGGCCACGACGTCAAATTAGTCGTCCACGCTCGTTCCGTAATCGGCGACGCGATCCCCCACCGCGAGCTTCTGCCACCGCTCCTCGACCTGTCGCGAGGCGCGCCCCAGCTCTCAGGCAAGAATCGCTCCCCAGAAAGCCGTCAAGTACCAGCGGCCCCGACCTTTGCCTAGCTGCACGACCCAGGGGAAGACCGTCGCCGGGGCTGCATGGATGCGTCGTGAGCGATCGTAAATCATGACGGCATTGGGGATTAGGTCGTCGCCTCGCCTGGATACAGACCGGGTGGAACAGCCATTTTCATCGCCTGGGCCGTTCAGCGGTCTTAGTCGAGAAGGCCACAGCGTAGATATCTTTGGAATTCTGATGGCGCAATGCTGCAGTGTACACGCCACACCTCGGGAGCCGGGACTAGGCTAGGCAGCTATGTAGGGCTCTGGTGTAGCTCCCAGTGTTTGACGGGCAGAGGCACAGGAGAAGGTATTGTGACGAGAGCACATTCTCGGTGGTTACGTTGTCGCGTCCTCCGCCAGCGAGACAGACCCCTTCCGAATTGAGTTCCATATTTGTGGGTCTTTGATGTTACAGTCCGTGCAGTGCCGGATTTTAATCGGACTCCGTGTTAGAGGCACGGTACAGCGTACTGTGGAGGCAGTGTCGTCCAAGGTGCAAATTGGGTATGATTCAAAGCTGAAAAGGGGGATTTGCGAACAACTCTGCTTGCTACAATCTTGGATTAGCCACGAAATCAAACGCATCAATTTTTTTTATCACCGACCTCAGGTCAGTGTATTCTCCTGTCGCAGAGCTCATCGCCCCCTCGCATGCGATGCTTCTCTTTACAGTGTCATCACTGCATGCCTCCTCCCAGCATCATCTCCGTCAATCCACACGCCTTCCATAGGTCTCTTCTGTCACCCAAATCACCTGTCCCGGTCATTGCAGCCTCAATCCACCAGGCCCGATCAAATGCATTGACTGTCAGGAATGCAGTGTGCCACATCCGAAGAGGCTTGGAGCCAAGTGACCATCGAGTGACCCAGACACTACGCCGTTGTTGCCACCCACAATGTCTGAAATTGGCCCCTGGAGGGCATCAGCCTGGCAGCTTGGTTGAGCATAGTGCTCAGCGAATCGCGAAAGATCCACAGGGTTCGCCGTCCGTGATATGTTTCTTTCTCCAGCTTGGTTACTGCTGTAGCAAGTTTCCGTACAGCATCATATTCCTGGTTGCTGCCGTGGTTTCAGAACGAAGGCCTGGAGCATCGACGGGGTTTACAAACGACCTCCGAGAACATCAATCGGTCGATGATACGATATCAAATGCCAAATTGCATCGGAACCGTTTTTGTCTTCAAGGGCGATGGCCTTTTTGACCAGCTTCCCGGGTATGGCATAGAAGGATTTCGCAAAAAGGCCTATAGAGGCATTGATGCCTATCTTTGCAGCCGCCTTCGTCTGGCACTCGTTGATCTGCGGTCTCTGCGATGTCAGGTTGATTTTATGAGGCTGATCTTTCCCCATATACGAGGAATCTATCCAAGCCGCGACTTGGGCTCCAGCGTCGCCTGTCGATCTAACGTCGAATCCCGGTTGCTTTCTCTTCGTAGGTGGACAAATGGCCGCTTTGCGCAATAGAAGGTTGTTCCGACGAGAGTGGGTCGGCGATAGACAAAGCGCAGACTGGCTTGGAAGGCATGCCTGAATCAAGATCAGGGCGTCGTCACGAGTCTCGGCGAATCCGAAGTACGAAAGCTGGTTGCGTTGCCACGATGTGACTGCATCGTGAGAAGATCATGAAAACGTCGATGTTGTGAAGGGACACACTGATGCAGGTTGTACCGTTGTATTTATGAACCAGAAGTCTCATCAAAATGAACTTGTCGCCCTCGTGTGATTCACCTCTCCTTGCATCGTTCCACCAAAGTCTCGGATGGATGCATTCCTTGCACCCTCTTAACCGACGCCAGAATCCCGATTGTTGGCGACAAGGTGCAATATCGTGGATTCAACACAGGCTTCCAGGTATGGGTGAACAGACAGTTTCCCCCCACGCCGGGTGAGCCAGGGGGAAGTAGAGGGCGGCATCACCCTCGTGCAAATGGGGGGTGGTGAGCAGCCACGCAGCATTCACTTTTTGCTCATCTTGGCAGCGGCTGCTATGACGTGCGTCTGCGCCTGCACTTGCGCCTGCATCTTTTTGCCTGCATGGGCAACAGTTCGCAATTCAGGTCTGCGATTTTGCTTTGCTTTCTCTTGCCTGTCATTAGACACTAGATACCAGTTCTTTTCGCGCAGAATAGACGGCCGCAGGATTCTGTCTAGATTTCATCAAGCCCGGCCAGAGGAGTCGGAACCACTAAGAATATTCGAGAATCAGTGATCGTTATTTGAGGGCACACTCAGACACCTCTCGCGTGACACCTCCATTGCAAGTAGAGAGGCTGAAGGCAAACACACGCGAAAATGTCGGCTGCAGGTGACGACGATGTCCTTGACCCCAGCCTCCAGAACCTCATTGACCAGAAGTCGCTGCGGTGGATATTCGTGGGCGGGAAAGGCGGTGTTGGCAAGACCACAACCTCATGTTCCCTGGCAATACAGATGGCGAAGGCGAGGAAGTCGGTGCTGCTGATCTCCACCGATCCAGCTCACAACTTGAGTGATGCGTTTAGTCAGAAGTTCGGCAAGGACGCTAGACTGGTCGAAGGCTTCACAAACCTCAGTGCAATGGAGATCGATCCCAACGGCTCTATCAACGATTTGATCAGTGGCGCGGGGGACGAAGCACAGGATGCTATGGCGGGTCTAGGCGGGATGGGCAACATGATGCAAGATCTGGCATTCAGCGTACGCAGTTCCATTCATTGGCAGTGCCACCGGCTAATGAGAGCAGATTCCCGGCGTTGACGAAGCCATGTCTTTCGCCGAAGTCCTCAAACAGGTCAAGTCGCTGTCATACGAGGTCATCATCTTCGATACGGCTCCCACCGGGCACACTCTCCGCTTCCTCCAGTTTCCTACCGTCCTCGAAAAGGCGCTGGCCAAGATCTCGCAGCTCTCGGCTCAGTTTGGCCCAATGCTACAGTCAGTGATCGGAGCAAGAGGTGGACTTCCCGGCGGAGCAAGCCTTGACGAGCTGACACAGAAGCTCGAGACCCTCCGTGAAACCATTGCCGAAGTCAATGGCCAGTTCAAGAACCCGGACATGACCACATTCGTCTGTGTTTGCATTGCCGAGTTCTTGTCACTGTACGAGACGGAGAGGATGATCCAAGAGCTGGCAAGCTATCAAATTGACACGCATTGTATCGTCGTCAACCAACTGCTCTTCCCAGAGACAAGCAACGAGTGCAAGCAGTGCAATTCGAGGAGGAAAATGCAGAAGAAATACCTTGACCAGATTGAAGAGCTGTACGACGAGTTCAACGTGGTCAAGATGCCCTTGCTCACCGACGAGGTCCGTGGCGTGGAGAAGCTCAAGAGGTAAGCCTCGCATTATCGACGCAAAGACGCCA
Source organism: Phialophora tarda (assembly GCA_016109495.1). Taxonomy (NCBI): domain Eukaryota; kingdom Fungi; phylum Ascomycota; class Eurotiomycetes; order Chaetothyriales; family Herpotrichiellaceae; genus Phialophora; species Phialophora tarda. Next base: position 857,548 of record JADWPL010000012.1, on the reverse strand, counting down.
TAAGCTCAGTCGCTAACGGGACCAAACAGTTTCTCGGAAATGCTGATTCACCCATATCAACCGCCGTCGTAACTCGACGCTTGTTCTACCCGGCCTTACCGACAACGATAATACAGGCACAGTCTTGCATTCATGTTTTTGTCATGAGACATAGCAGCATCATGAGATCATGCGCAGCGCAGTGATACACAAGCAATTCATTTACACCCCGCTGACACATCTCGTACTCCAAAGCTTAGTCGGTAGATGAGTCCCTTTCGGGCTGATGCAAGACAAGCCCCAGGCCGGGAGGGGTTAATGCGATCGAGCCAGCCGAAAAGCAGTATTTGCCCATGTCCTGATCTGCGGGCCTCCTCGTCTTTGCGCCTGACGTACTCTGCATGCCTTGGCCTTGCAGGTTTGCCGGCACATTTGTCAAATGTTAGGCAATCATGGCACATGCCATTGGGCCCGGACAAGCCGCGGTTTGCTCGGGGCTCGTCGTCTGGCTCGTTGTCCGCCGCTGTCATTCGCCCCGAGTCTGGCCTTACTCATCGCTTCAAGGGGGACCACGAGGTTATCGTCGGCCGCACTGCAGCATGATCGTCGGCTTTGGCTTTCCGAATGTCGACTTGCGGTATGGCCTGCTGGTGGCTTAGCGTCTTTGGTTCACTGAGAAGAGAAGCTGCACTAGATTCGACGTCCACCCAATCACCTCGTCTCCGGCCTCGTTTTGAACTCTGCTGCTGGCTGTATAAACCGCAATGAGACATGGCCCAACCAGCCTCGTCCACATTGTCAGTCCTCAGCTGTTTGGGGTACCGGGGATCTCGACTCGTAATCTCAACCTCCAGCTTTCGGTCGCTTTGCCTCACTTAAAATGGTCGCTCCTCGCACCGAGACGGTGCACGTCTTTTCGTCAGGAAAAGATTCGGCCGTACCTGGCAAAAGATGCGACATTTTACCTGCTTCGCCGCCCTGTTGGCATCTTGAATTACCGCCAACTCGGCATCATGCCTACCGAGGTGCACACTTGTTCCAGAATGTGTCGACTTGTGCTGTGATGAAAAAAGTCATGCCCAACGGAGCATATGCACTTGTCCTGTCGACGAGATTTATAACCACGTCCGTCGCAGAATGTATGAGCTTCAGGGGGTGGCAACCTCGACCCTGCAAATCACAGAGTTATATCATCAATACGTGGCGAAAGCAGAAGACTGCGGGCTTACTCCACACAGGAGAGCTTGCAGTCCGGGGTGCAGCGATCAACCCCAGGCTGTGATGGCAGACCAGGACCAGGGTGGCGAGCCACCAGACCAACGCCCTCCAGCGTACAACGGGCCCTTTCTCTTCGTCAACAAGAATGCATCGAATCTCAGGTCCAAGCAGAGAGAAGAAGTCTTCGCCGTCCGGAGCCACGCCATGCAGATCGCGAGAAGGTCCAGAAAACCCGCCGCGCAATCGCAGACGAAGTCGCAAGAACGCGCAAAACAGCCTCAACCAGCCCCGCAAAGTCCAGAAGCTCCAGCGGCGTCAGGTACCGCAGGCAGCCCGGCCGCCGGGCCCATCCCGTCGATTCAAAATATCTTGGAGCAGCAAGCCATGGGCGTCCGTCAATACCAGCAAAGACAGCAGACGAGTCCGTCTCGCCGGCAATCAGTGGCCCGGCGACCACCGGGCAGTGGACCTCTTCTGTCCATGCCTGCTGGTCCAACCCCCGCCCCAATGGCGACGTCTACTCTCCTCCCGGCCGACCATGCAGCATCTCTGGCCCAACTCCCCATCTCGGCCTCGCCTATAAACGTGAGTCCTGGAGGCCCAGACTCAAGTGGTGGACCGGCTTCCGATAGCTTTTTCAACTCAGTCCTGCAGTTTTGGCGATTGAGCTACATGTCCAACTTCTGGCCTGCGCATGTCTACCTGAATCCTTCACACCAAGCTGTCCAGTTCACTGATGGCTGGATCCGCAGCATGGTCATCAACAACCCGGCCATGCTGCACGGCCTCTTCTCGGGCGCTCTCAGTTACATAACGAATTACCTACCTCCGACAGAGAACACGCCCATGCTTTGGGCCAGAGCCATTCACCATTATGGGAAATGCCTCGAGGAAACGCGCATACAGTTGGCTCGGCCTGGAATCGGCACCGAACAGGCGTTGAGCCTCGTTCACGGGATGGCCACCTTCAGTTTCCACTGTCAGGATTTGGAGAGCTGTCAGGTCCATCGTACGGCGTCGATGCGCCTGCTTCAGAACCGGGAAGGAGGTCTGGAGTCGGTCCATCCGGTCCTGAAGTATCTCCTGATCCTCTGCGAATCGCTCATCGCAAGCCACGTTCCCAAACGGCCATCAATGGACATCGATGCTTGGGCACCGAAGCCTTGGGCCCAAGAACATGCTTTGAGGCCGTTCGACGGCATCTTTACCTTCGATGCTCAATTTTCTCGACAGGCCGATATTGCGGTCTTCCTTCTCGACAGTGATGATCAGGCGACTGACTACGCCGAGGATCTTCTGGAGCTGATCAACTGGCATCGAGAAGCGCTGGCAGCCAATGAACTTACCTTCAGACTCGCACGTAATTCTCAAGCAGCCTCGCCAAGTGTTGTAGGGTCTGCGGCGGGTGACGAGCGGGATCGGGCTGATCCGATCTACACCTGGCTCTCGCTCCGGCAGTACGCTTTGAGTTGTCTCTCTTCGGACATGTTCGTGGATCTTCTAGAAGTCGAGGATCAGGATCAGTCACTGTCATCGCAGTTGCACAAGGCTTACCACTCCTGCGTTCTACTCGCCACCAGCTACCTGGCACAGTTCGTCTTGCGACGGGACATGGATGCCCCATGTATGGCGTACATTCCATTCCATCATCTGCGCACTCAATTGGAGTTGCTATTGGCGCTCATGAGCCAGTTCCGACGAACATCAACCGCTCATGCCAGCCAAAGCATGGCGGGAACAGGACCCGCCAACCCCATCCCAACTGATGGCCTTCTGTTCCTCTTCTTCGCCGGCGCCCTCTGCGAGGAATCAGACGGGCCCAGCCGAGTACGAGCGGCGCATCACGTCGCACGAGCAGGCGTCATCGCCTCACCGGTAATGGAGCACCCCGGCGATCTCATCAACGAGCGCTGGTTCAGCGTGCATTTCGCGATGGTGCTGCAAAGATTAAACATTGAACCGTGGCAAGACGCTCAGAGAGTTCTGAAACGATTCGTGTACGCCGAGAGAGTCCTCGACGGGATTTTGGAGGTCCTGATTGCCAGAAAGGTGGAATTTCTAGCCGCGCTGGTCGCAGGTGTGCCGAGTGACGCTCCCGCCGGGGCTACTGGGTTCTTTGGGAGATCAGGGGGGCTTAATCCAGCCAGACACGGCGCAAGTTCTTCCTCTGAGCGGCCTGGCCTCTCTCGCCAATCGTCATTGCAGGTTCCAGCACGCCATGGAGTATATCCGCGACAGTCCACCATGTCCGTGCCCATGTCGATGCCGGGCATAGTCTCGCCACTGAATCCAGACCAAACATTCGATACGTTGCCCTTGTTTGGAGCCACGCCACTGTCGCGTTCGGGAACCATGTCCCCCACCACCGCTGGTTGGTGGCAAGATATAGGATATGGCTTAGGCGGCGAAGAGGATTTCTCCATGGATTTGGACATGCATCTGAACATGGATCCCGGATTGGACACCTTAGCAGACCTTCAGATGCCGGCTGAAGACGTGGGCGATCAGGAGGAATCGCAGGGCGGGAGGGGAGCTGCGGAGCAAGGTTAGTGGGAAGGAGGAGTCAATGCGTGGTCGCTGAAGACGGAGGTCAATGTCCCTGAACTGAGGTAGGGGAAAATAGGGAGTATCAGTAAATAACGTGAGAGACGAGTGAAGAGTTTCATTTTCTTGTGTCTCCAGCAAAATGTCAGGAGTCCACTACCTTAATTACAGTGCATGAAGGTACTGGTAACCCCGACAAGCAATCCGTGCTGTGCAGAGAGCAGAACGTTGATTGAGTCTCCGGGCCGCCGAGTGCTGAAACTGGTGTAGGACCTTTTCCATTGCCGTAGGTAACCTTACATGTGAACCAACCTGAGAACCTTCAGCCATAGCACCAATTAAGAAGCAGTCAACGATACTAGCAATACTGGGTTGTAGAACGAGGTCAGCTGGGCGGTGTGTTTGGAGTGAAGGTGAAGGTGAAGGTGAAGGTGAAGGTGAAGGTGAAGGTGAAGGTGAAGGTGAAGGTGACGATGCTTAATGGATATACAGTACTAAACCACAGATTCGATCCGCGGTGGGCGCCATTAAGAAAACGGGCTTTAGGCGAATCTGTCGGCGCCGGAAACTTACTTGTACATATCTTACTTAGGTAGTTTTGTCATCAGCGCTTGGTACAGAACGAAGTACGGACACAGTATGTAAAGTATCTACTATACGGTACATCCCTCCGTATCTATTCACGCTAATCATGGCCCGTCGTACTCTTCCACCTCGTACTCGGTGCATGTATCCGTACCAGCGTTGTCGTTAGTATTGGTATCCGGATATGCCATGTTCCCGTTGTCCTGGCCTTGGTCTCCTCCCCATCCGGATCCGTTGTCTCCGTTTGCGCCCGGGTCAAATTCGTCGCGGAGGAGGTGTCTAGGAAGCCCGTATGTTAGCGGTAACGCGGAAAGGACTTGCTATCGTGGTGTGGGATGAAGACAGCGGAAGGCAATGCAATACAGGCGGAAGACAACCCAACGCAACCCAACGCGATAGAGTAAGTGTGTGAGTGAGGTAAGGTAAGGTGGGAAGGTTTATGCCGACGGCGGACGGGATCAAAGAACCATCATCTCCCAGTCACCATCGACCGACCGACCGACCGACCGACTGACTGGTGCATGATTAACGATGACGGGTTTGGCAATAACCATAATAGGATCGATTGTACCTACTCACATGAACTCCGAGAAGGGGTTGAAGCCCAAGGGCAAGCCGACGGCGGCGAGGGCCACACTGCCCACGGTGGGCAGCACGCCCAACAACAGGCGTTTGGTGCGGTCGCTCTTCCCGCCACCACCGCCCTTTGGGGGCTTGTTGTTCTGGGGCCTCTCGGCCTCGATGCGGGCGATGGCGGCCTCCATGGCGAGGCGGTCCTCGTGCCTTACCTTTTCGACGTTTGCGCGGATGGTGGCGACGACGTCGTCGAACCGCATACGGTCTGCGTAGCGCTGGGCGGCGGCCTCGGCGCGCATCTGGTCCTCTTTCTGCTGGGCCGACAGCCTCTGCGACTCGAGGGCCATGCGCAGGTCCTGCATGGCGTTGTCGTGGCGGCGCTCGGCGTTGCGGCGCTCGTACTGCAGCAGCTCCTGGGCGCGCTGGTTCTCCTCGCGCAGGTGCTCCAGCCGGGTCTTGGTCTCCTCGAGCGCCGAGTGCAGCTCGTTGTCCTTGTCGAGCAGCGCGGCCTGCATCTCCTGCTGCACCTTTGCGATCTCGTCGCGGTAGCGCGCCTCGAGCTTCTTGATCTCCTCGTTGACCGTCGCGCCCGCGGCCGTGTCGATCAGGTTCTTCTGCTCGTCCACCATCTCGTGCTGGATCTGCAGCACCAGGGGGGCGCGCGGCACCAGGCGGTCGACGATGCGCAGCGCCGACTCGCGGCTGTCCTCGAACCGTGCCGTCTGCGCGCCCCGCCGCAGCATGGGCTCCCAGAAGAGCGCGTCCGTGCACAGCTCGCTCTCCTTCTCCAGCGCCTTGGGCAGCTGCTCCGCCTTGCGCGCCGTGCCCCAGCCCGTCGTCGTGAAGATGACGTTGCGCATCGGCTCCTCGCCGCACAGCTGCCGGAACATCTTGAGGTTGCGCAGCGTCGACCCGTACATCCGCCGGTCGTCCAGCGCGTGCATGTACACGATCCCCGACAGCCGCGTGTTGTCGTTCTTGTACTTCAGTGCAAGCCACTCGGCGATCTCCTTGAGCACCTCCGTCTCCCCCCGCGTCGTGTCGTTGAACCCCGGCGTGTCGATCAGCGTGACCTCGTGCTCCCCGTGCTTGAACCGCCACGGCACAATTTCCGTGGTGCCTGTAGGTGTGGACACAGTCAGTTTGTCCCAGTGAGGAACATTCGCATTTACCGCCGCGCACGTCGTCGGCGCCATATGGAGGCGTTCCCCGCCCGCTTACTACTTACAGGACTTGTTCCCATGCCCGACCGTCACGCGCGAGTCGCCGCTAGCAGTCTGGATAAAAGTACTCTTTCCCGCGCCTGTGACGCCCATCACGGCAATGAAGACCATCCGTCCGTCGTCGTCATGAGCTGTTTCTGGCGCCATATTGGAGTCAAGTGAGGTGGTATATCTGGTGTGAGAATGTCTGAACTTGAGAAATACTCTACGCACTCCCACGTGGAGAGAAGGGAGACCTGATTAAAACCTACGAATGCCAGAGAGGGAGGGGACAGAGCGACAGAGGAAAAAGGCGGCTGGACCGTCGTGCGGCTCTCACAATGGCATCCGAGGTCAGGCATCAAGTCTCAGGCATCAAGTCTCAGGCATCAAGTCTCAGGCATCAGGTCTCAGGCATTGGCATCAGGTCTCAGGCATCAGGCATCAGGCGTCACGCATCAGGCTGGCTGTTGGGGGCTGGCTAGCTGTTGTTGCGCCGGCCGGAAAAGACGCGAGTGCGTGCTGCTGCAACCTGTCAACTTGCATCCAGCGTCTAACTAACCAGCCAATCACCGAGTCCTTTTGACGAAGCAAGAAGAGACGAAGCAGGCAGGCATGTTCTGGACGCCTCGCCAGTCTGCACCTCGCTTGTGGACGGAGTGGGTGGAGTGGAGTGAAGTGACCAAGGAGGTACGCGGGACGAAGTAAGGCTGTGCTGCGTCCTCAGTCCCGTGTGCTATGTAGTACCCCTTCACCCTGTACTCCGTGCTTCGTGCGTAAAGGGTCGAGTTCTCAACTCTGCTGTGTACAAAGTGCCAAAGTCAAAAAGTTATTTTCAGCTCGGTGGAACCCCGTGCAATGGCTTCATGCAGGGAGATAGAAACTATTACTTCGTACCTCGTAGACTGCTGTGGCCGGCGCGACGAAGCTAGCCTCCCAGCGAGTCGAGGCCGGGCCATTATGCAATGTAATGTCGAGAGCGCCAGCCTGATGGTACCAAACGAACCAGAGGAGGTCGGGGAGAAAAGCTTTGGCACGTTTGAGGGACGAGGGTGCTCCGTACCGAGCCCGATCCCGTTGACGTGCTCGTTTCAGCCTATCAGACGGTTTTGTCTACGTTGGTTAACGTTTCCCAAGTTAAGTTCTGGCCTCTCTTTCCAGATTAGATTCGATGTTTCGCCCATAGCATGCGGCGGAGCAGGGACTGGCGCGACTGGGGGTGGCGAATGACGCTCAACGAGGCTTGCAGAATACGAGCCGCTAAGGCAGGCCCCAGTTGGCGCGCTAACTGTATCACAGCGTATCGACCTTGTAATCCGTGTTTCTCAGCCTCATTGTCGTCGTCGTGGTCGCCAGCCTAACCCCGCGAGCTCAACTCGTCGAGCAACACGTTCGCCCTCGACAGCACACGGTACCCATCACCATCGAGACCCAGCGGATCGTTCTCGTCAAATGCTAACAACGCAGGTTGGATAACAGCGATGATCTTCCGTCCATTGTGGATGGCGTCTTCTGGATCGACCCGGCTGAGGCGATGCGCCTCCATCACCGGAGAGGCCACGTCAAACACGGTCTGTCGACGTCGCATCTCATGCACGCCCAGACACTCGATGTACGACGGTTGGGTCCACAGCGCGGTTGCAATTTCCGCAGCATTCATCAGAATCTCGCGAAGTTGTTTTGCCTGGATTTTGGATTCCTCGCCCGGCAACGAACGGTGGAGCAGCAAGTTCTTTGCAGGACCCTGCCGGAAGCTTTTGGCAATCTCGTCGCAGTAGGACCGGACGCGTTTGAACGTGACCGATTCGTCGCTGGCGGCAGATTTCCCTGACCTGGGGGGATTCAGAATCCTCCAAAAGGTGCATCGCCAATTGTGAGCCTCACGTTGGTTTGCTGAGCTTCTGTCAGCGACGGTGTGTGTGTGTTACTACTACGGCCACGTCTCACGTACCTGATATGAGCTCCTCATAGACCTTCCGCAAAACACCCCTGAACTCCGGCGGCGCGCAGAAGAAGGAGTTCGTGAAAAATTCATTGTGGATGGTGTGCGAAAGCGCAGCAGTGAGCAGAAGGTCAGGAAGACGCTGCTTGAACTTGCCCGCTGGGCTGTCAATGACAGCAGGCAGGCTTCCTCTGTCGTTGGCCCACACGAACTGGGCCAAGTAGTCTTGCTTGAAAGACACGAACTCGGGGTCTTGCGTCCGGTACTCAGGCAACGCCTCGATCGCCCAATACTTCGCCCACTCGCGTACATTTCCGTGCAGGCGATCAAGCTGATTTCGAATGTCGTCGTCGGGGGGTGGGTTCCATCGACCGCTGCTCATGTTACGGGTGGCTGCCTCAACAAGGGCTCTGACATTGGCCTCGCTTTGATCGAGGTCCCGTTGCAGCCTCTGCCTCTCCTGGTCCATGTCTCTCAGGCTCTCCGCAGCCTCGTGAGAAACTTGCTCTAGCTGAGACTTCCAGTAGCAAGCCTCGTCGTTGGCGTGCTTCAGCTTGGCCTCTGCATTGGAGGCTCTGTCTTCATATCGACGCAGGTCACTGGATCGGGGCCTGGCCTTTGCGGCACTGAGTTCCTCCTTCAACTTCCGGATTTCGTCGTCCATGTGCTTCTCGTGCTTTTGCAGCACATTGCCGTGAGATTGCTCGTTCTCTCCTCTACGGCCTGTCGGAGCAAATGTGACTTGATGGACTGAGCCCGGCTCATATTCAATCGATTGAGTTGCTATTTGGGGATTTCCTCGACCCTTTGGCTGCTGTTGGTCGCCATGATCTTTGGGAGGAACTTGTGGTGCTCCAGACTGCTGGTGAGGAGTTTCCTCTGGTCGCGCGCGTTGGTCCTGCCGACCTTCCGGGTCGTGACGTCCGCTGGACACAGTGCCCTTGACCTCGATCAGCGCCTATCTCGCGATGGCGACATACGTACTCTGCGGCTTCCGCGAGATCCACGGTCGTCAAGTTCTGTATCTTGCGACTGTTCCATTGTTTTGTCGGCTGGATGGTTTGTCATGATCGAGAGAAGGTCCGCTGTCAGGAAGATACAGAGGCTCCCACCACTTCAGACCAGCACAGGGTTAAAATGGCAGCCTTTTCAAAAACCGGCAGGCGTCGAGGCCACCCTTCGCTTGGATGCAGGCAGAACCGGTCAGGGTATTTCTGGTACACTAGTGTATTTTAAACATGCCTGCATTAGCCTGATGTGGCCCCCTCCCCTTGAGACAAAAGGAACTTTGGGAGGCACGCCTAGACTTTCACAAGCAGGCGGCTGAATGATCGGGATGAGGCTCCCGACTCTTGAATCGACTCCCACGTGTTCGAACCGTGCGGAGCAGTCTCCAGACTCCTGTTTTAGGCGGATGGCTCGGTAGATAAGCACAAATCTTACCGCGCAATCGCCAGCACATTTGCATCGAGCATTGGATTGTTTCGTGACCATCACCAGCCGGCGAAGCTGAACAACATGGCTCGAAACTCGGTCTTCCTTACCGCCGGCGCTCATCGTATCATTGTTGGCGTGGATTACGGGACAACGTACTCAGGTGAGCCGTGACCCTGGCGGGAATGTCTTTGGCGCTCACGGACTTTCGCGACAGGACTTAGCTTCGTGACCTCGAACAATACATGGGAGGACATTGTTATAGTGTCCGCCTGGCCAGGGCAGCGCGACAAGGCGTGGAAGACGCCAACAACCATCGCCTATTGCAACGAGAACACAAAAGCCTCCTTGACACGGAATCAGTGGGGCTTCGAGGTAACAAGGAGCCTCAAGCAGTACGTATGGACCAAGCTCTTGCTGGACAAAGAGGTCGACACTGCTCAGTACGATGACCCTCTGCTTCAGCAAATGTACGGTTCTGGATTCCTGCGGCTGCCGCCTGGCAAATCAGCAAAGGACGTGGCACAAGATTACCTTTCTGAACTGTATCAGTATCTCATGCTACGCCTGGAGCAAGAGTTGGGTTCTGCAGCTCTCGTACAGGCGATGCCGATGGAATGCTGGATTACCATGCCGGCCATCTGGGGAAATAAAGCGCAAAGGGACACGAAAGAAGCAGCCCTCGCAGCAGGGTTTGGGTCTCGGCCAGGTGACAAAGTCAACATGATCACGGAGCCCGAAGCAGCTGCTTTGTACGCCCTGAAGCCATATCTTGTGCCCACCGCCCTTGACCCGCTGAAAGTATGTACTGAAATCATAGGTCTGCTTGACTGTTAGCTAACCTGCACAGCCTGGCGAATGCGTGCTCATCTGTGATTGCGGAGGCGGAACGGTGGTATGTAGGAGGAGACACCCTCCACTAATTCAGGTTGCTGACACTGGCTCCCCCACAGGACCTCGTCACCTATGAGATCCAGCAGACAACACCGTCACTCAAGCTAAGCGAGAAGTGCCGCGGGACAGGTAGGGGTCGCCCAACTGATCAAAAGCGTAACTCATGATTCTCAGGTCTAAAATGCGGTTCAACTTCGATTGACCGGCAGTTTGTGCAATGGATGACCAAGCAATTCGGTCATGCGTATACCAACATCGATATGAAGAAACGCGGGCCGGGCTCCGTCTTCATGAAATCGTTCGAGGGTGTCAAGCGAAATTTCGGATTCAAAGATGTCGATAAAATGTACTTCGAAGTCGGCCCTCTAGAAATGGACTGTGTGGCAAGTCCAAAGTACGATGACGACGAGGCAACCGTCAAAATTCCAAGGTGGGTGTTCTGATGCCCCGTTCAGGCCCGCTGCCGCTCTAACTGGTGATAGAATGGAGATGGTTCGATTCTTCGAACCTGCCATCAAGGGCCTCGTCGTTTTGATCGAAGGCCAGCTGGCTCAACTGAAGCAGCTCGGAAAGAAGCTCGATGTACGCTCCCGTGATTTCTTCTTGTTTGCACCAACTCGCTTCGTGCTAACACCTGAAACAGCGTTTCATCCTCGTGGGCGGCTTCGGGGATTCACCTTATCTGAACCAAGAGCTCAAGCAGTGGTGCGATGCCAAGAATATCAAGCGATTTTCGTGCCCGACAGACTGGTAAGCCACCACCCGGTGGAGTGTGCAAAAAAATTGACGCGATGATAGCCAAGCAGCCATTGTCAAAGGCGCGGCTCTCCGAGGGCTGGAAGGCATACGCCCACAAGCGATTATTGCTAGACGTAATTATGGCTGGAGCTGGGGTGAGGCTTTCCGGGAGGGCATCGACGACGACGCGAACTCGTACACACACAAGTTCGATGGTCGAAAGATGTGCCGTGGCAAAATGCACTGGGCAGTTCTGAAGGTGATACCGCCGTCTGATGACACGCGTGGAAGCGGTGATAGCTGACTGAAGCCAGAATCAAGAATTGGATGAGTCCTTCTCCATCACGAAAGATGTCTCGCACTCGACCGAGACTCCAGGACTCAACTGTTCGGCGCTAGAGCTTTACTCCTGCCCTCTCGACTCGCCGCCAGAGCGCGAGGAGCATTTCAGCGTCCGGCGTGAGGGCGTCATTGAGACCATGTGGGATCCTGAGAACGACGAGGTGGAATCGTGCTGGAGTGTTAGGCTGAGGAAGACAGTGTATCGCTTCAACTATGAGACGAAGGTGGATTTCCGGTCGGAAGACGGCATCCTCAACTTCAAGTCAATGGTGAACGGAGTGGAGGTGGGGAAGACCAATATCAAATTTGACGACTAGACGGCAGGCATGACAGGCAGATGCGATCGAAAGAGAGTCCGGTTGAAGTCGGTGATGAGAGTGAAAAGGCGACATGTGCGGCGAGAAATAGACAGGGTGGCTGATTGGCTCGTCACGTGACCTCAACCACGGTGAATCATAGACGTGGAGGACGCAAGCGCTGTATCTCCACGTGATTCATGACTAAGCATCGGAGTATTTGCTGGATGGGATCGGTGCCGAGGCGCATCCCGCGTCCTGAATTCTGCGTCTTTCGATGACTGGATTTTCATCCGCTGCGCTGTTCCCCGGTCGCCAGCCACTCATCGCACGCCATATGCAATCAAGATCTGCTCCGGTCATGCCGATCAGAAGCTTGACTGCCCGGTAACGGCCTCTGCAGGTGACGTTATACATTGTCGCCGGGCCCGAATGCCTCGTGTGCCTCTTCCTTCATTCCTTGCTCTTCCCTGTGCCGAGTTCCGATCAGCCCAAACCACCTGGCCCTGTGCCTATAGGACCTTTTGTTCCTCGCCACGCTGGGTTGAGATTGTTTCACCCAGCTGGGATGGCAATGATGGCTGCACCACCGGTCATAGTGCATAAAGCCGGCGTCCTTTCTCCAGATTTTCGAGCCGTACAATGCTTTATAACAAGTCGGCCGCTTCCCACACCCCACCTTCAAGACCCTCGATGAAACCACTGCGTGCCGCATTTCCGCTTTAGTCTTGCATATATTCCTGCGGGCGGATAACGAGACTAGAGCTTCAGGCCTATCATGGCTTCTACTGACCTGAACAGGACGCAGACTGCGCCCGAAAACCGCGCCAGGCGCCCGTTCCGCATGCCTTTGAGCCGAGCAAGGTCGACACCCGAGGATGAATCCCATCAGTTGTTTTCACCGCAGTTTATGGACGACCATGGTTCGCACCATTACCACGTTTCAGCGACACGGGATGACCGTATCGACCACGATACCAACGCCGACATGGACGTACCAGAGTCGCCACTGAGTAGTGATGACACAATTTCATCAGCAAGTAGAGAGTCGCACGAGGAAGAGGTTAGATTCGGCGTGGTGAATTCTCGCGACCTGGAACTTGGGCCGACTCGCCCTGGCTTGAAATCCGAAAAATCGACCAGATCGCTCAAGGATCCCAACCTGGTAAGACGGCCTGTTTGCTCTTGCTTGGCACATCAGCAGCTAATCAGTCGCCCACAGGTGACTTGGGATGGGCCCGACGACCCTGACAATCCAAAGAACTGGACATTCCGCAAGAGGTGGGCAGCAACGCTCATCGTCTCCTCATTCACCTTCATCTCTCCCGTCTCGTCGTCCATGGTCGCGCCGGCTTTGGGCAAAATAGGCCAAGACCTGGGCGTCATCCAAGAAGTCGAATTATCCCTGACACTTTCCATATTTGTCCTCGCATATGCCATCGGGCCACTGTTCTTGGGTCCTCTGTCAGAGATATACGGCCGAGTCATTATTCTTCAACTGTCGAACCTATTCTTTTTGGCTTGGAATATTGCATGTGGGTTCGCCCAGACGCAAAGTCAGCTCATTGCGTTTCGATTTTTGAGCGGATTAGGTGGAAGCGCGCCCCTGGCACTGGGTGGTGGAGTGCTTAGCGACTGCTGGCACGCCGAAGAGCGTGGCAAGGCCATCAGTATCTACTCCCTTGCCCCGCTGCTCGGTCCAGCCGTCGGGCCTATAGCTGGCGGTTTCATCGCCATGAAGGTTAGTGTGGTGGCCCTGCAGATGCATTTACGATGTCCAAACACTGACAGACCCGCAGACAACATGGAGATGGTGTTTCTGGTCAACGTCGATTGTAGACGCCGGAATCCAAGTGCTCGGCATAATTTACCTACGAGAAACATACGCGCCAAAGTTGCTCAGTGATCGAGCTAAAAAGCTCCGAAAGGAAACCGGCAACCCTCTTTATCACACCGAGTGGGAAAGTCCCGATAGGACGCTGAGCAAGGTCCTTCGTTCGAGCCTGATCCGGCCATTCCGCCTTCTTGGGACCCAGCCCATCATTCAGGTTCTCGCTTTGTACATGTGAGTACGCCACCGCATTTCGCCAAACACCCGCGACTAATGATACGCAGGGCTTATCTCTACGGCCTCATGTACCTCGTCCTGTCCACATTTCCCTCCGTCTGGGAAGACGTCTACCACGAATCCGTCGGCATCGGTGGGCTCAACTACATCTCCCTCGGCGTGGGCTTCTTCTTAGGCACCCAGATCTGCGCACCCATCAACGACGGCATCTACCGCAAATTGAAGCGTCGAAACAATAACGAGGGGATGCCTGAGTTTCGTGTCCCGCTTATGGTTCCAGGCGCCATTCTCGTGCCTATCGGGCTGTTCATATACGGTTGGAGCGCCAGGAGCAGCGTTCATTGGATCGTGCCTAATATCGGGGCTGCAATCTTTGCGGCCGGCACAATCATGGGCTTCCAGTGCACGCAGACATATATTGTGGACGCGTATTCGCGATACGCGGCCTCTGCTGTGGGCGCGGCGGTGGTCTTGCGGAGTTTGGCTGGGTTTGGCTTGTGAGTGTTTGGCCTGTCCCTGTTTTGCGGAATGTGATGAGCTAACCACGCGACCGCAGTCCATTGTTCGCGCCGTACATGTACGATGCTCTCGGCCTAGATTGGGGCAACTCGATGCTCGCCTTCATTGGCATTGGCCTCGGTATCCCTGCGCCTCTTCTCCTCTGGAAGTACGGTCCGACCCTGCGAGCCAAGAGCACGTATGCAGCTGGATGAGGAATTCCCATGGAGCGGAGTTTAGTGTGAATGAGCCGTTGACTCACGGCAAACAAATTGTCCCGTGCCACGAGATGTAGTCTCGATGTTCCGGTCGATCTTGTCAAGAAAGGACATCCCGTCTCGATACCACATTCGAATACCTCCTGGACGACACGCCACGGCACACTGCGACCAGCCAGCACATACGCATACCCCAGGCTGAGAGCAAGCTCAGCTCTAGGCCTCTGAAAAGCGCCAAGGGTCCATTTCGCTACCCTTAATCGTCATACTGAGAGACACGACCACTAGCACAGACACCAGTCGCACCTCCTTGTGCAACCAGGCTCTAATTACAGAGCAGCCGGACGATAGACAAACAGCTAGGCGTTGGTTGACTCGACGACTGAAGGAGACAGGACTGGTGCGAAATAGGGATCAGGGAGAGCGAGAGCGGGAGCGGGAGCGTGAGCTATGCACGCGAATAGCCGCCTGTGGCAGAACATCGATCGACATTGGCAGCATGTCTGGGTTCGAAACAGAGAACAGGACAGAACGGTCATACGGAGTCCAGTCCTCGCTTACCAGAGATGAAGGGGTGGAAGCGATAGAAGAGGTGGAAGCGATAGAAGAGGTGGAAGCGATAGAAGAGGTGGAAGCGATAGAAGAGGTGGAAGCGATAGATGAAAGTGGTGTGGTCATAGTCACTGCCGCAGTCGCAGTCACAGTCACAGTCAGTCTGATACTCTCTCATCCATCTCAGTCCGTCCAATCTCGAGATCAGATATGGACGGACCCTGTTCGGACAAATCATGCTCGTATCAGATCTATCTTTTCTCGAGCCAGAATTAGGATGAGATAGACGATACATGAATACAGTACTACTGAGTAGATACAGTAGAGTACACGTGCTGTCTCGTAGACATGACTTATCTGAGAGATATTCGAAGTATATTTACAGTATACAGGGGTCTTAGCAATGTGCTTTTCAAGGCCCTTGAAGGGTACATACACACAGGTACATAACGCACATAACGTATCTAGACAGATATCCTACAGTATGTAATTTCATGGTATGGATTCATTTAATTCATCACACCCGTGCCCATAACTCCGTATTCAAGACTCCGGTGCAGACGGAGGTATAACATATACTTATAGACGTTCAATACTTAGACATTTAACTCCCGCTCCCGCTTACCATTCGCTGAGACTCCCTGATACTCCCCAATACTCCCGTTCGAGTCCACATCCTGCATGCATGCATACATACATTCTACAATCTGTATTCAATTAGACTGGCGTGACTGGCTACTCGGACGCACTCGACCGATGGTGCGGACTCCGACTTCGCACGCGCGGACTGTCCCCAATCCGCCGGGGCACGTGTAGGCGATCACCGTTTACCATCACCGTCGCCGTCGCTGTCGCTGTAGTGTGGAAGGGATTCTTCTCGCGGGTCTTGCTGCTGCTGCTCCTGATGCTGATGCTGGTGTCCTCTGAACTTTCCGAATCAGCTAGACTGTCTAGTTCGAAGTGGTCGTCGGAGGCGGGAGCGCTGCCTGGGATCCCACGTCCATGTCTCTGTCCATATCCACGTCCGTGTCCAGTGGTGGTCATTTCGTCTTCATTGTACTCCTCCTCATCCTCGTCGTCCCTCCTGTCTTGGAGCTTCTTGCCCCTCTCGTAGCCGACGAAGAGAGCGTACAGCCCGAAATCGTAAATGAGGCGACATATCCCGGCCGCGATGAAGGCGACGCCGAATCTGTCCCCCTCGGCGAGAACGCCCGTGACGGTGGGGCCGCACATGGCGGCCAGATTCCTCAACATGCTCGTGATGCCCATGACGGCGGTGCGTTCCTCGGGCTTCACGACGGCGGCGATAAAGGCCGAGCGCGGGGCCTGGTCCATGTTGTTCAGGCCCGTGCGGACGAGGAGGAACAGGGCCGTGACCCAGAAATAGGGCGCGAGGGGAAATAGAAGGACGGCCGTGGATGATGGCACGTGAGTGAAGACCATGGTGTTGATGAGGCCGATCTTGCGCGCTAGGGGCCCTGCGAAGACGGCGCCAATCGCGCCGAGGAAGTAGGACAGCGAGGTGACGTCGCCGAGCGTGGACTTGGACGGGTGGAACTTTACGTCCATGTAGTAATTCGTCAGGGAGTAGGGGACCATTCCGTCGGCGAGGGAGTCGATGAGCAGCAGGAACCACAGCTTGTACATTGTTCGTCGGGTCGTCTGGGAGATCTGGGACAAGGCGCTCGAGAAGGCCGAAGTAGCGCGCGAGAGGCGGCTTTGGGAGATGGTGGTCGAAGGCTGTGGAAAGTGAGGTCGGATTGGTGTCGGTGTCGGTGGCGGGGATGCTGCCTCTACGTCGGCGGCTGCGGTGCCGTTCGGAGGGGATGTTGACTGGTGCTCCACCGCTTCGTCATTGTCGACGTCTCCGTGGCGGCGAACTTCATCCTCTTGAGGCACGCGGGAATACATCTCTTCTCCCTTCCCGTTTGCGGGCAGCTCGCAGGCATCAGTCAACAGGAGAACGAAAAGCACGTTGACGATACCCATGATCAGATAGATCCAAAACAGCGCGTGGTATGCATCGACGTCGGTCCAGCCGGGTCGCGCCTGTAGGTAGTGGATGAATCTTCCCGAGACTTCGCTGCCGATGCTCGATCCCAGAGTTGACGTCGTGACATACCATGCTAGGACGTCCGAGCGGGTTGTCGGCGTTGTGAGTTGCGACAAGACCGACCTGAAGTGATGAGAAGAAGATGTGTCAGCTCAAATTCTTTCTGCCCCGAACTCTGCGGTAAGTATCTTACTCCTCGATGCTCCTGAACGGCCCAAAATCCCCTCCCGTGACACTGATCACGCCCAATATCGCTGCAATCAGCAAGATCCAGAAGTTCTCAAACACGGCAAAGACGAAGCCGCTCAAGATCATGAGCACCGATCCGCCCATCAGCACGCGCCGGCGGCCCACTCGGTCGGCGATCAGGGTGAGAAATGTGCCCAGGAAGACATCGCCGAGCAAGGTCAAGGTCATAAAGATGCCGATCTGGTGGTCGGAGTAGTTGAGGGCCGAGAAGAAGATCGCTATCCACAGTCAATTATGAAAGGCATTGGGACCCAAGCCAAGAGATCTTCTCCTCCCCGGAGACAGCCTCGTCAGGCCTTGGGGAAAAGCCAAGACGCAGGAGCACAAGGCATCCAATGACTTACCTAATATCAAGGAATTCGTGCCGTAAGCAAACATGCGGCACGAGCGTGCCAATATGATGAGCCAGGCATTGCGACCCGTCTCGTGGATCGAGACAATTCCGAACTCATGATAGAACCATTTGAAGGGCCGTGAGATCATAGACATGCCTTGGCTAAAGTGGGATCCCGCCGTCTGGAGGTGTGAGGAAGAAGGAAGGAATGGAACTCTAGTGTAATCAGCTTTGAGCGTGACAGCAGTGGTTGGGGATCCTGGGGGTGTCGATCTTCTTGCCGACCGCCCGGAGATCGCCTGGCAAGCCACCCGATATCGGCTGTATAGGCATGCTATAGACAACCAATCGCCATATTCGAGACGGCCATGGGCGGCCAAACTCCGTCCCCACTAGGATGGCGACGGCCTAGCTCTAAACGCCCGGCCTCTTTGGCGGTGAGTATGGTGGCTAGTCAGGAGTCGTAGCCTTGCATGTCTTCACCGTGCTAGATAGGATGTTCGCAGGAGTCATTTCATGCTTGCCATCAGTCAGTCTATTCGGAACAAAGATTCAGAGCACCGCGTCAAAAATAGGACACCATTGATTCCTTGTTGATGCTGGGAAACCCTGGTCTCACGGGTAGACGGTTTCCGGGAAGAAGTCGTAGAGACAAGGACACATGCCGGTATGACTCGAAACTGGGAAGGGCCATTCGTTGTGCAAACTCGACTTCTCACAGACGGGACATTTTCGTGCCGATCGTATGGGCACCGAGCCCGATAGATCTGTCGCCACAAACATGATATGCGAGCAGCTGTTCTTCAGCCTTCAAGAGGTTCGGACGATGAGGTCCAGTGGGTGGAAGATACTGCTTTACCTCGCTCTCTCCCACTTTTCGTGATGGCTGGTTACTGTTTCGAACGTTGAGCTCCTTGTTCCCGGCTTTCCGGTCCCACTGGGCAAGCGTCACCATACGCTTCCATGTTGTCAAAGGCAAATAAGAGGCGACCGGAGATGCCGTGTGACAACAGGTCCATCGCATCGCATGCTCTGGTCTTTCAGCCGTCCTCTTGATTTACAGTTTTGCGAGACGCCGGAGCGGATGCTTTGTCCGGCGGTTGCAGAGCGTTATCCATCGGAGCCACACCAGATCGTACGGTCGAGACGGGCTAGTCTTGAAGGCCCTGGAGCGGTGAAGAGAGCAACCGACACTTGGCTTGAGGGTATTTCTGGGCCGACACATTGCGGTCGGTCGTTGTTGCTGTCTTCATCGCTCTCGTGACTGCAAGTCGCAATGCGGCCAAATCTGTTGGAAGCTGGATCGCTTCGAAGTCGAGCGATGGCAGGTGCTTGGCTGTTGCTCCGTCCACTTCCCCGTGTCTGACGAGACCATGGAACTGGAACGCATGATTTCAGAAAGGGCTTTCCTTGAAATGGCAGCTGCCCCAGTGAACAACAACATGCATTCACCTTCCTTCGGTGTCTGCAGTCTCTTGTTTGGGGGATGAACGTCACGCGCACCACGAAATGAAATCAAGAAGGCGTACGGAGTACGAAGCTGCCACGTCATCGCCGGCGAGAGCGAGATTCGGTAGCAGACGACGCAAGCTTGGTGCTGAAACGCTCCTCGTCGGTAGAATACTTGGATTCCGAGTAGACGCGGCGATTGGTGATGACAGATATGCGTACCTCTCTGCTTATAGTATGATGACCGGGGCATTTCAATCTCAGCGAGGCGGCACACTGTTACACCGGGTTGACTGTAGAGGTTCGTTTCATGAACCTGGCCGGTGTCCGAAGAATACGACGCAGGGCGGCCGAAGCCTCCGGATCCAAGTCAATCTCAACTCCTCACGTGCAAAAGGGATCCTGCTGTACGTGATGGGTGCGCGAGAATGGATTGGACATCTCGTCGAAGTAATGCCATTCCGTTGTCAAGTGGCCATTGGCCTTGTTAAGCGGAATCTTCCTCGATCACGTTTGGTGATAGGTCGACTCGTGTACCAACAGTTAAACCAGTCCCTGCAACGTCATCATTGTAACAGCAGGCCGTGGAAGGTGTGGGAGGTGGTTGTCCCTCAATTGTGCAATCTGGCTGATCCTTTCCATATGACCTCGCGACTGGAGGGAACGAGGATTGGCAATTCCCCCGAGAGGTCCGGCGTGTGCGACCAGTTTGCAGGTTCACCAACGCTGCAAGACACCCAATCGAGTCTCACCGGTTGCCCTCACCCCGTGACCTCCAAATGGTATCCGCTCTGTAGGGTCTCGAGGCCACAGACCAAAGGCACACAACAGCCCGGGTCAATCTTGCCAGTCATCATCACGCCATTGCCGGAAAACTGCGAGTGGCTCAGAGAGGAAATGACAGGGGCAGCTTTGCCAATCATGCGGCCGGGTCAAACCAGGCCAGCATCGATCTCTGGTAGATTCCACAGTTGCACAGCAGGCGCCACCAAATAGCCTTAACCCAGGTCGCCGAGCCACGGCCTTTCACGGAGCCGATCCTGTACTTTTCAAATTTGACACTCGTAGGGCTCGCACGCTCGCAACATAATGCACAACATCAGGTTGTATTGTCGTCAAGAGAGGTCCATTTGTCCAGGTTTGGAATGCGTGACACAGGCCCAGACAAATGAACCATACGGAACCTTTGCCGTCCGATATCATGCACCTACTGTCTGTCTTCTCGCGGGAAGAATTCTGACGCTTCTAGATCCTTCAAGACCGCGCTTTACACGTCTTCCCTTGGAAGCGGCGGTGACCAGTGCGTGCAGCGGTTCGGTCGCAGAATGATCATGTTCAAGTGGTGGCGTTCCAATACAGTGCGCTCCCTGCCTGCGCCGGTCGCCTATTATTTCAGTTCGGCAACAGCGGTTTGGTACCTAGGAAATACTGCTACCGGGGTCCGCCCTCGAGCATTGGTGAGCGAACGAATTCAATGGATCGTTACTTCATTGCTGCTAGCGGGAATCGTGTTCGACATCCTCGCATAAACACAAAAGTTGCTTGTAAAACTCCGGGCCCTTTGCTGGACACTTTTCTTGCGCGCTCTTTCCCCTTCCCGTCAAGACCCCGAGACACTCTGACCATTATCCCTACCAGGGACAATCTTCTGTCTAGCATGTCCCCTGGAAGTGCTGGTGCCTGTTTCGGCCCGGCTGCCAGACGCGGAGCATTTGGGGCAGGGACGTTCAATATAACCACGTCCTCTGCATGTGTTGCACATGGATCCGTTCCTGCAGACGTCAGCTCATTGAGTCTTCCATATCCCTAAAATCCACCAGGGGGTGTATAGAGACAGGTTTGAACTTGTCCTGAGAACATACCGTGGGGGATGTCCAGCGCAAGCACGGCAGGTGTCAACAGACTTGGGATGTTGGCACATCGCGTTGATTGATGGTTGATCTTTCCGTGCGAAGACTCTTTGATGACGGCGGACGAGGGCAGTGGAGTTCGTGATCGTCAAGGAACAGTTGCGACGATGTTGAGGATTTTGAAGGAGACTGAGGTTGTCGAGCAGACTGGCTCAGATGGGCAGGGCAGCTGCATTATATATGCAATAAGTCCGCCTTGCATCCGACCTTGATCCGAAGACGTTGTTTTTCGGCCACAGGCCTGACAGAACCAAAGGCCGAATCGCCGTTAGAGGGCGTACCACGGAGACAGGAGCCTGGATAGAGTCTCCCTTCCGTAACCCATCCGACCAAGAGCTCGCTTGAGGGCCGAAGCGAAGTCGAGTACCACACCGATTTGGTAACACCGGAACCGGTATAGCTGAAGTATGGCCGATCAGGTTAAGCCAACGGAGGCGTAGCAGTGACTTCCATGCTTGAACTCCTGATCACTGTTTCAAGGCAATTAGGTTCCACGAACGTGACATTTCAATGCAGGGTAACCCCGGCCACGACTGGCATCAGATGCCAGTTACTTTGAGCGCTGTATCGATGACACCCGACCGTCCAAGCAATCAGCAACAGACTTGGTTGAAAGTGTATTGACCAACTGCATGGACATGACAGCTCGCCATCATCTACCACGTGCCCTTGAAAGACAAAACCACATGGGAGCCGTCTGACCCACTCAAAATTTGGATTGAGCGGCAGAAGCCGCCGTATCCTCCTCTCAACATACCTTGAAGATCTGCATTGTCGCACCGGATTGGCGGCGGAGATGATTAAATCAACACAGCGTGTCCCTTCCGCCTATTGCTCCAAGGAAATTGAGTGGGACAAACATAAGGAAGAGTCCTTTTGGACACGTTCGGGGAGTATCCGCAGATGGGCTCAGACGGCACTACTAGCCTCGTGTAGCAAGCAGTACAAGTAGGTCACTTGAGGTGGAAGAAGGTGATATTGGAGGCGCGAAGAAGCCAGATCAGGTAGCCTAGCAAAAGAAGAACTTTTCGTGTTACGTCGATCATTCTGTCGCAGGCTCCGTGTCTGTACCGAGTTGCATCCAGAGAGGTAGGTTACGACGATGCTGGTGTAAAGAGAAGGCTCATCGTCGGCGTTAGCCTTGGAAAACGATTTAATTTGGCTTTAACGAGTCGGCAGAGGCCATAGTAATCCTTGGGTGTGGCCGATTCGCTCGCCTGGAGGGCTGTCATTATTGTCGCATTCTAAAGTGTACAACACACAAGCGGCCAACGGCGGCAGCGATTGCCCGACAAACCTTTTACGATGGAATCCCTGATGTGACGCCGGTCTTAGATGTGACACCTGAAGATCAATTGATCAGCAATTCCACGGCACCTCCTGAAGATGGAGTTGAACCGTTGGCTCGACGCCCTCACTCGTGGGATTGTTGCATTCAGCGGCAGGGGACCGCCGCAGAAACCCTGGAAGAACGGTGAGCAGCATGTTTTAGAAGCAAGTCTGTTGTCCGAGTATTGTCCCCATGCCGAAAGTACACACAGCGTAGATGCCCGATCATGTACCGCCGTCGGAAAAATATTCCGGAAAACGTTGGCGAGCAAAATGGGACGGTCTGCTAAAACCAGACAGACATCTCTCGACCAGGGGCGGGTATAAGCGTGAATATGCGGTTGAGAGCAGCGCCTATGAGACAGGTTGTGCATGGAGGGCCAGAAGTAGGGGGAATGGGTGGCAAGCTGAGTATGGCGACCACTCTAAGGGAGCCAAGTGCGCTCAAAAGCAATACGGTGGTATACGCTAAGGGACACGAATTTGATAGGATGGTTGAATTGCGGTAGCCACTGCTTCAAGGCCCAAAGAGGAGTCGCCGTGCATGGTACCGCTGCCAACCTCAGAATCGGCGTCATTTGTAGATGACTAGCCCAGAGACTTGACCTGTCGAGCGCCATGTTATTCAAGAAGTAGCCAGAACCTTCAAAGCTAGGGATGGGGACTGTGGGCCGCACGAGGGGGAGGAGGGCGTCCGTCAGAGGAATCGCAGCCAAGGTCATGGTTGATTACACCCTGACGCAGCTGAGCGAAAAGAGCGTTGTCCGAACGACCGCGCGCTCCTCCCCGCACACCCACAAGACGTCAAGTTGCGTCAGTTCTCGAGTGTAGAATGCTCAAATTGGCGTGACAGGAGGGAAGGAGGAGAAACAAGTCAACGGTGTGCGTCGTAGTCGTCGGTCTGGCCGAAGACGGGTTACAAAGGCGACAGAGGGCCTGAGGAACCGGTTGCATTGAGAAGACGCGCTGTGTTGGCAGCGATAGTACGAGTACAGGTCGGGCAGGCTCGAGCAAAGCTTGGGCAAAACCAATTGAGGATGTTGGAAGAGAGAAGGTTTCTTGAACAAGCTGCAAGTCGGCGAAAGAACAGACGGGAGCCGGCTGAGTGTGGCACGTGATTGCACGTGAAAGGGGATCGCTGAGCCGAGGCAGAAGCTCTGGGCTCCTGGCACGAAGCAACGCCCGCATGAATTCAGTCTCGACGAACAGCCGAGTGCTTCACGTCCTGAGAATTTGCTATAATACTACACTCCTCCTCATCCTCTCTGGACGGTGGGCCCTACAAAAAAACTTCACGGCTCCTTTCATGCAGCTAAGCCTTCTCTCATCGCCTCGCACGACTCGTTGGATATCAAGATGGCACTCAGGTCTTTACCAACCCTCAAATTCTTCAATGTGACAACACCGGCACAATACGTGGTCCAGGTCGAGATTAATCGGCCACAAAAGCTCAATGCTTTCTTTGCACCCATGTGGTTCGAGCTGAAGGCCATCTTTGAACATCTGACCCATGACCCTGATGTCCGGGTCATCCTGCTCTCAGGCGCCGGTGACCGAGCGTTCACAGCAGGCGAGTACAACGGCCAAGGCATATAGCGAGAAGTTGATCTAATTTTCTTATCGTTCAGGGCTCGATGTAGAGCAGGCAGCGAAGGCCGATAACCCACTTTCCGCCAGCATGTCCGACCCATCGAGGAAGGCTACCTCGCTAAGGCGACATATACTCGAACTACAGGACGTTATCACGAGCGTCGCGCGATGTGAGAAGCCGGTCATCGCGCTTCTCCATGGATACACGTATGGCCTGGGAATCGACCTATCGTCAGCATGCGATATGCGGTTTTGCACCAAGGACACCAAGCTTTGCGTCAAAGAAGTCGACATCGGTTTAGCAGCTGACGTTGGAACTCTGAGTCGGCTACCCAAGGTCGTCGGGGGCGTAACAAGTTGGGTTAAGGACGTGTGCCTCAGCGCACGGCCATTCTCAGCAGAGGAAGCGCTCAAGAACAACTTTGTGAGCCGAGTGGTAGATGGCGGCAAGGCTGAATTACTCAAGGAAGGCTTGGAGACCGCGAAATACCTTGCAAGCAAAAGCCCGGTGGCGGTAATGGGGACGAAAAATATCCTCGACGCTTCTTGGGCAAGAACAATCGAGGAAAATCTCAATTACACCGCGGTATGGAACTCGGCGATGGTGCAAAGCAGTGATGTACAGAGGGCAATGTTGAGTGGCCTGCAGAAGAGAACACCAACATTTGAGAAGCTGTGAGATTCCCCTGTTGCAGATCCGGCCAGACCGATAAGACGATACGGAGTATGGAGTCTGCATTGTTGTGTTAGAATAGGGACGACGCCTGAATTGGTGTTGCTGTCAGCAATAAACTTGATCAAATTGGTGGAAGCCGCAGTCAGCAGCTATGTTTTGTGTTGTTCCTCTGACGACGAAGTGAGATCAGCATGTGACTGTAATCACCAGCAATATTTCTGGGGCCGAATGGCCGGATCTTCCAAAGCCGCGTGGCTCACGTGACTTGTTCGCGGTGATGAAGCATCGGGTTGCCAGGAATGAAACCAAGGGCAACCCGAGGGAAGCATCAGTGTCTGACAACCAATCAAGCTGAAACATCTCCTCATGATGAGAACTGCTCTGTTGCAGAACTCTTGCGGCGCCAATGCAAGAAACAATCGGGTTGGCGCGTCATCGTCCGGATAGAAGACATTGACAATGACTTGTCGGAACGAAGAGGACAATTGCCACAGTGGCACCATGATGGTCGTGTCTGAAATACCATCTACACAGTAGGTACCGAGAATGCCGGCTCGTTGTGGGATGCATCCGTTTGCCGGGACCCGAGTGGTGAGGAAGGCAGCTTGCAAGGCTGCTGAAATCTGGTCCGTGAGCCCGTCCCCCGGGCTACCCTAGCAACTAAGCTTTGACGCTGGCGTCACTTCCAGGCTCAACTCGGCCTGTGACGTCGACGATTGGGGGAGCGAAGGGGTTCGCCGCGTCACTAGCCGCCTCAGTCCAAGCTGTTCTGCCGTCTGCTCGCAAGCTGTGAACTGAGCTGCATCATTCCACACAGTTGAGCTCTTTCCATGCTCTTCCGCTCCTCCCCACCTGCAGCCCGTAACCACCACAACTGGTGCAACCTCCAACTACCAACTTACATACACTCTTCCTCTTCTCCATTCTTCACCCTCCCTGCTACACCGCTGCATACGAGTATCCCCTCAAGCTCATCTGTCTGCCCGCATCAACAACTACCACTGCTACACTTCGAGCAAGTCTCGGTCAAGTCGTCAAGATGGTGTCCAGACCACTCAACCTCATCCTCCGAGGGACGGAGGTAAGTTCTTTCTCGCATCGTTCCTCACGCCCCGTCGAGCTTCTGCAGTGACTGATCGTGGTCTTTCTACAGTTCATCTTCGTTGTCATCATCATGTCCCTCATCGGCAACGTCATTGCCATGGCCTTCGCTGGCAACCCGTCCCTCATCAACTACGATATGTTCGTGGCGGCGTTTGCGATGCTATCGCTCTTCTATCTCATCTTGATCGCCTTCAATGAATCTTTCACGGGTCACCCCATATTTCCCGTCATCATTGACCTGCTCAATGTCATTTTCCTCTTCTGCGCCGCCGTTGCCATGGCCGCGGAGCTCGGTGTGCACTCTTGCAGCAATGACGTATGACTCCGCTCACCCTGCGCGCTTATAACCACATTGGCTGACTTGCTGCCACAGAGCTACACTCTACGCAATCACCTAACCAACGGCGCAAACGACAGAGCTGGTCGCTGCCGCGAAGAACAAGCGGCCACCGCATTCCTCTGGTTCACGTGGGCCCTTTGGACCGCTAGCTTGGTCTTCTCTTTCCTCGACGCACGCGGCGGCGGCGTCAACCTGAGAGGTCCCCTTCGTCGTGGGGGCGGCCGTCCTGCGATGTCTCAGGTGTAACAAATCAAACACAAGGTTTTTACGAACTTGGTCAAGGAAAGGTCTCGACCTCGGTTTCTCGTTCGTCTGCGTCGCGCGTGCTCAGAGACACACTTCAAGTCACCTTGGACGAACGTTGAATCCATCAAAGGCCAACCGCTCCACCACCCTCCCCCTTCCATTGCCCATTGCGAGGAAATCAGTCTTCAGTTGAACTGGTGTCATCTGGGAGACAAATACCCGGCGTATCAGGTTTTCTCTGCTGGCTTTGGACATGCTCTCAGTCGATCCTTATGAAGAAATTTCCAAACGAGCCCGGAACGCTCGTGAAAACAGGTAAATGCCCTCAAACGACATACGCACCCACACATGTGTTTTGACGCAAGGCGCGCTACGAAGATGAAATTTGTGGAGGATGTTGTTGTTGCATGTGGACGAACCTCACGGCTCGACCACTCTTAATGTGTATGATACACCACGGCATGATCACTATCTGCGGGAAGGGGAACGAAGTTACTGCAAGTAGCTTTAGCTAGCTTTAATGAAGATAGATGACAACAAGAAACTGGCCCGGCCTTTCCCTCCTGTTTGCTTTGGTCGCCACTTGATCTCTTCAACGAAGGCATATCCGTTGGGGAAACACTACATTGTGGAAGTGTGGTATAGGATTCACAAATCGAGCCAATGTGTAATGATCAGTTCGTCCAATCTCCAGCCCACATAATTTACATTTTGTTTGTTTCCCGCATCCCTCTTGCTGTCTGGTGGGAGGGAACTACGGATTGCTGAATAAGACTTGCTGGCTACGATCCTCCAGGAAACGACGCATGGCGTACACAGTATGGATTCTTAATGTCACTTCTCCTCCACAAGGCCGGCGCCCTTTTGGCACGTTTAGAAGTGAATAGGCTGGCTATACGTCGCCATTGCCGCCTCCTTGAACGCCTCGGCCAAGGTCGGATGGGCATGGCACGTCCTGGCCACATCTTCACTCGAAGCACCGTACTCGAGGGCCAGCGTTGCCTCGGCGATCATCTCCCCTGCATTCGCCCCGATGATATGCACGCCCAAGATGCGATCCGTCTCGGCATCACTCAGGAATTTAACAAATCCATCCGTCTCCAAGTTGGTCTTCGCCCGCGAGTTGGCCGTGAAGGGGAAGTTGCCGACCTTGTAGTTGATCTTCTGGGCTTTCAGTTCCTGTTCGCTCTGGCCTACCCATGCGACTTCTGGGTGCGTGTACATGACGGAGGGGATGGCACCGTAGTTGACGTGTCCGAAGCCCTTTTTAATGTACTCGACCGCGGCGACGGCTTCTTCCTCGGCCTTGTGTGCCAGCATGGGGCCGAAGGTTACGTCGCCGATGCAGCGGATGTGAGGGATCTTGGTGCGGTATTCTTGATCGATGACCAAGCGCTTGCGTTCGTCCATTTCAATGCCGATGTTCTCGAGGCCCAGGCCCGCCGTGTACGGTCGACGGCCAATGGCAACGAGCACGACATCGGCGTCCAATGACTCGTTCTTGCCACCCTTTGCAGCTTCAACCTCGATTTTGACGCCGGAGCCGCTGGGGTCGCCCGAGGTGACTTTTGTATTCAGCTTGAACTTGAGGCCTTGCCTTGTGAGGATCTTTTGGGCTTGTTTGGCAACTTCCGCGTCCATGCCGGGTCCGCCGATTTGGCCTAGAAATTCGACGACGGTGACTTCGGAGCCGAGGCGGGACCATACTGAGGCCTATAAGCGTGTCAGTTACAGCGTAATACCGTTGTAATAAGGTCTCCCTTACCATCTCCAGGCCAATGATACCACCACCAATGACCACGAGCTTCTTGGGCACTTCTGTCAGAGCAAGTGCGCCCGTGCTGGTGATAACCTTCTTCTCGTCGATCTCAAGCCCCGGGAAGGGTGTGGACTCGCTACCAGTGGCAATGACAATATTCTTCGCCCGGACTTGGGTCTCGCCGCCATCGAGGAGGTTTACCGCGATTGTATGGTCGTCCACAAAAGCACCAGTGCCCTTAATGTAGTCAACCTTGTGTTTCTTGAGTAGAAACTCAACACCTTTCGTCAGTCCATTCACTGATTCATCTTTGGCCTTCATCATCTGCGTGAGATTGAGTTTGACTTCGCCGACATCGATGCCTCGCTTTTTCGTGTCATGTAGGATTTGGTGGTAGAGGTGTGAGTTGTTGAGTAGAGATTTCGACGGTATACAGCCGACGTTCAGACATGTGCCACCGAGCATTCCTCTCTTTTCGATACATGCTGTCTATCGACATAGTGTCAATCCTATCCACGTTGAGTCCCGGATAGAGTCAACCGCACCTTTAGACCTTCCTGGCCAGCTTTTATTGCGCCGACGTAGCCGGCGACGCCGCCTCCTATGAAGACGACGTCATATTCTGATGCTTCTGAAGCATATCCTCTCCGCCTCTGTTGGTTCTGCGAGACGATCTGGAAGCTGGGGGCGGTTCGGAGGTTCGCTGGGCCAAGCTGCGGAGCTTTCGTTGAGAGCAACGATCGGCCACTCCGGGGGATGAGAGTCTTGAACATTGTCGAGTGTCACGATGGTACTGCTAAACAATGAAAGGAAAGCGACCAGAAGTCGCAAAAACAGTACAGTCGCCGTATAGCAGCTGGAAGGCGAAAGTGCTGAGAAATTGTTGGTCGCCGGAACCGCCTCTTGAGGCGATGCTTCCCGTTGCAGCTGGAGGCTCAGCCATCGAATCGGGTTTAGTGGCGTTGAGCGAATTCGGGAAGGCCCGCTGAATCCTCAGCCTCGTCATTCCAACCACTTCACTCGAGCCTCATTGACCACTAATCATCCCGACTCTGGGTTTTGCAGCCAGAGATGAGGTGGAGTCCAAGTACGTGCCATATCTGTGTGCGCCCTCCGAGATCGTCGTATTCGCGAACATCCTACGAAGGTGTATATCCCCGTGCTGCTCCCACCGAATAAAGAACGAGAGGGGCATGTTGATTGAATAGGCATCGAAGCGTATACCTCTTTGAGTCTGCTCCAGGACTACCAGCATCGACCTAACCGGTCCTTGCCTGGGGGGTTGAATGATGAGAACCACGGTGGGCAGGACGTAGAGCATGAGCACTCCGGCTCATCTCCGACTGCTCAATGGCGTGTCAACTCAGGCTGGGATTCATATTGGGGGTTCAGAAAATCTTTGTCTTCATCCTCTCCGATCGGGAACGCCAGCATCTGATGCTTCTTCTCGCGTGATCATGCTAACCACATATTCCTCTTCACTCTGCCCAGACTTTCCTGGGAAGGTTTCGAGAAATTGGTGCTTCGATAGACAACATCGTCGCCCCAATCGTGATGACATCGATGGATGTGGTGTTGCTTACCTTGGTCCACAAGTTGCATGTGTCTGTTTGTCTAACAGCACTGACGTTGCCAGTAGTCTGCATAAACTGGGAAGTCTTTGGATTTTCCACCACTGTCTCAGACAGTTTTACATTGACAATCGCCAGCATGGGAATCAGAGACAAAGGACAACAGGAACGACGGCACGATAAACACGCCCTTGCCATTGTTTAACTTGACGTCTTACCAGGGCAGCCACCATGGCCTTTGTTAATCCTGATATTTGGTGACCTTTGTCCCTGTTGAGACGTTGTACGGAGAAAAGATTCTTGTACACTGGGATTTGGAACAGGAAGCAGGCTGAGACGTCGCAGATATATATCATCAACAAAGAACGGAACTTCACAACACCATCCCGAAGTTTACCCACGGCGGTGTCGTTGGCGACGATGGCTTCGTCTTTGCTGCCGGACTCCTTTGGAACTTGTCACCTGGCATTGTTCGATGAGGCTGATCCACCAATTTCTGTCTCACTTTTCATTCTTGTGATCAGGACCAAGCGAAGAAATGGCTCCGTTAAAGCCAGCGGAGAGAATGGACTTCTTCCTACAACTTCAACATCCTCTCAGGGACACCCTTCTCGACAAGTACCAGACCAGTCATCTCCAGCGATTCCGAAATCTCAGAGATCCGAAGACTGCGCTGGACCAACTCATGGCTCGTATTCTGACCTCAAACTACCCGACGGAAGTTGTCTTTCAAATGCCACAACCACCCTTACCGTTCTTCTTCATCGATGAGCTTACAAACATGTGTATCCCCTTGAATGTCAACCGACGCACCATTTTTGCACGCTTCATAGGGATCCTCCACGAGGCCTCGGCCGGCATTGCGGCTCAAATCAAAAACAACGCCTATTTTCTCAATGATGGAACCAATGATCAGCTCTCAGCGACGCATTTCAATTGGGACGACGGCCCGTACCTCTCTCGTATCGTCACAATCACACGAGGACCGGGAGGGCAAGTGGTCGTGGCCCGGTCTGAGTGGAAGACTGTCTATGCCAGTGCCTACCGAAGACTGTTCGATGGACCGCACGCCTTGCAATTCGGCTCCAGTGTCGAAATCCAACATACTCTCCAACACTTCCGGAATATTGCAGCCATCAGAAGAGGACCGCCACCGCCACCGTTGGAACTGCGACGAGTGGCCGAAACTGCTTCAGACGGTATTCCGTTTCCGATACCAGGCCAAGATCACCACGCCTCAACACACCCACATCCAGCCCCACGGCCGCAGCCATTACCCTCAAGACCTTTACCTTTCTTCTTGATCGACGAACCCTCCCACATGCGAGTCCAACTTCCTGTGTACCCGAATACGCCTTACAACCTGTTCACCTCCCATCTCAGGGCCGCGTCCAGAGATGTTGCTAGACAGGTCGAGAACCACATGTCCGACGCAGACCCTTCCTTCAAAACGGAGAACTGCCAATGGATCGCCCGCTCGAACACATTGAACACCATACGAGGAGCTGCAGGTGGCGTGACGAGCTCGTCGTGGTTCTTGATCTCCCCTGGCGTTTACAACCGGATGCTTGAACAGACACTCTCTGGAACCGCCATTGCCATCGAAATCGAGCATGCGCTGCAATACGCTCACGAAACAGAACCTGTCCGGGACCTCGACACCGCAAGATCAAGATCACAGTCTGGGCCGAGAGAGAGGAGAAGAGGAGAGAGCGCACCGGCGCCGAGCTCCCGCGCCTTGGTGTTCGGGGAGGTAGGGAGGGGTTCTCCTCTCCCTGACCCAACACCACCTCCAACACCCCTTTCCGCGCCGGCATCAATAGCGTCGCCACCACCGCCGCCGCCGCCCCCGAGCCCCCTCGTTGGCCGTCCCGTTGTGCGGCTGCCCCCGGTGCCGGCGCCAGTGGTGGCTCCGCTGCGTGTGGTGCCCGTCTCGAGCGCATCGAGGGCTGGGGTGGTGGTCGTCGACGGCGGAGACCTCGCATGGTATAAGCGGGCGGAGGAGTTGAGGGGGCGGTTGAGGTTCGGGAGCGCCGAGGTTGTTGAGAGCTCGGATGTGTGGGGCGGGTGGTAGAGGTCGTCGACGTGGTGGGCTGGGTGGTGGGCTCGGTGCTGAGCGTGTCGGTGCTGCGGGGGTTGTCTGTTCGAGGAGGGAGGGAGAGAGAGGGAGGGGAGTGACGGGTACCCAAGGGGGATTGGTGAGATGCTTACGGAGTAGGCAGGTGAGCTAGACAGAGAGAGCTCAGAACGCAATGCAATGCCATGCCATGCGATGCCGTAAGCAAGAGTACCTATGCCCCATGCACGGGACGTTCAAACACACACTCTCCACATTAACAGTGTATACTGCATACCTGTGTATTAGGTCGGGGTCGGGGTGTCGAGAAAGGTCTCGTCCCTCCCATCGTATCGACCGACACATTAATCGCCACCTTGACCTTCATGAACAGTTCAGTCACCGATCGGCCCTCTACTCTAAACTGCCACCGCCTCCCAGCGATTGATTGATTCATTTATTACATGTAAATGGAATTACCATCCAAAGCATTTACTCCTCCTCCTCCCACGGCGCCTTCCCGTCGTCGCCGTCTCGACCCTTGAACGCCAACACCTCCTCGACAAGCCCCCTCACCTCGCCGGCAAACCTGTCGAGAACCTCCGCGCGGAACGTCTCCTCGTCCCATCCTCTCTTCTCCCTCTTCCCTCTCAGCCCTTCGCCCAGGCCGTACGGATCCCGCTCCCAGGCGCCATAGCCTCTCAGCCTATCCCCTTCCTCTATCTGCGCCATGCGATCGGGCTCAAAGGGCGGATCAATCCCAATGTACGCGACCCGGGACAGCGGGAAGCGCACAGCGGGGACGTGTAAGTCGAGAAAACGCCGGCGTTTGAAGCCGTGGGAGATGACGGTCACTTTGCTCGGCCATGTGGGGTTCGAGAGTTTGAGTTTGGCGTCCGAGTCTGGAGCTAGAGCTGGAGCTGGAGCTGTACCTAAAGCTGGAGTGGGAGCTTTGGTCGTCATGGCTAAACGTGCCTGTGAGTCTGTTGCTGTTGCTGTTGGTGTAGCTGTCTCACCACGTAGACGCCCCTGGAGTTCTTGCGTAAACAACGGGAATTGAATCAGCGGGAGGAGCACGTTCTGATACGAGTCCGTGGCGTAGCGGTCGACGAAGAGGCGAGGCCGGAGCGTTGACGGCGACGGCGACGCGGATGCGTCCAGATTGAAGAGGTTCCTTTCGAGCGCGACGGCCTTGATCAAGGTAGAAGCAGTCAGTCAGTCAGTCAGTCAGTCAGTCAGTCAGTCAGCCAGATCGTTGGGTGTATAATCGCAATCGAGTACGAAGCTCGTCTTGTCCATCTAATTATAGTTTGAAAAGTCTTGACGAACATGCTTGCCCATGGGCACTTCCACAGTTTTTCGCTTCCTCTCTGCCTCGACGCGACCGACATCTGCGCGTACGAGTCCGTCTTTCATCACGACGCACATCCGAGTTCCAGCCAAGGAGGGTGCACCCCTCGGGAGGATGATGTTGTTGAAATGCAGCAAGCCATGTACTCACCAAGTATGCCTCTCCTTCACTCCTGGCGGTCCTGTCCCGCTTTGTCGCTCCCCCGCTAAACACGAGAATCGCGTTATCTGGATCTTTCGCCAACGCGGCCACTCCAGCCTCGACGTGGCGGATGTACGTCTCCGTCTCGCCGGCCTGGAATGGCTCGATCAGCCAGTTTGCTTCATTCGCGCAACCACCCTCGCCGCCGAGGTAGATGGCGTGGCAGCAGACTATGATGAGATGGCTGGGAGGGGGAAGCGGATGGCGACATAGCGGTGGACACATCGTGGGCAGGAGAGGGAGAGACAATGGAACTTTGCAAGACAGTAAATTAAGGATACTATCAACGCCAAGTCACGTCGGTTCAACTTGAAGTCCGAAAGAGGAACCGCTCGGCTGCAGTCAAAGTCACTTCTGTTCAATTCGATCAATTAATTGCATGGGAAACTCCATTTGATTGATGTCTTGCGCGGATCATGGGCTATTGGGCAAAGCGAACACTCCAATCCACGCCCACACCCAAGCCCAAGCCCACATCACATCCACATCGACGTTCACTATGCTAGTCGTGAGAGTTTCTAACTGCAAGCCCAAAGAGAGTACAAGAAAAGTGGAATGGTCCCCTTTCAACACCGCGCCCATGCCGCCAAATCACACTTGAAGGCTTGCATGCCTGCTCTTCCGGGAATCGAAATCGAGGTTGAAGATTTCTCTTTGAACCAAATGCACGAGACCATGTCGAGTCAATTGCCGGACTCGATTAACGAGAAATCATGACGCCGTGAATGTGTAGTATTGTACAGGTGAAAGTGCTGTAAAGCTCGCAATGGTCGAGAGGAACCGCGGTTGGAACCAAACTACTCGTCCTCCTCGCCGTGACGATAGGTGCATGAATCGCCCTTGAGACATTTGCCCTGCTGCCAAAACGTGCAGGTTTGAGTCTTGTAGTTGTATGGCTTCGATTCGCCCTTTTTCTTCTTGTTGCCGCCTTTTCTGCCGTGATCATCGTCGCCATCAGACTCATTTCGGGCATGTTTGCGCGATGGGTCCTCGAAACCGCTGGGGAAGGGGTTGGGATTGCCACCCATTCCGAGAGGTAGTGTATTTGCAGCTGAAGCAGCCTGGGTAGGTTGTTGCATCGAGGCTAAGAGTGCACTGAGGTTGTTTTGCGTATATGGAGCGGTTTCGGTGGCGGCAGGATAGAGAGGTTGTTGGGTTTGACCTTGCATTTGCTGGCCAAGAACCGATTGGAGAATCGCCTGGAGATTCACACCCTGAGCAGGCGCCGTTTGAGGTACTGCAGCGGGCGGGGTTGGTTGAGCGAACATGCCCAGAGCACGCTGAAGTTCCGGCGTAAGGCCTGCGGGTTGTTGCTGCGGTCGCTGCTGCGCGGCCATAGCTTGAGCGAGCACGTTCAGGTCGATTGATGGCTGAGGTACTGTACGAACTTGGCGTGCCCGGTACGCTTTCTCGCGCTCGCGAGTCAGCTCGGTCGGCTCGCCAAAAGGAATTTCGGGTTCGGCAGGTTCGAAATCGTCGTCTTCCGTGGGCTCCTTGGGTGTTGACGGCCGATCGGCCTTGGACGTGTAGATGGCCATGAGTGTGTCTTGTTCGTATTTGTCTTGAGCTTCTGCGCTCCGACTTTCGGGTTTCAGAGATCCTCCAAATTTGGGAGAATTAGTCTTGTGCGGTGAATCGTCGCCAAGCGAAGGGTCTTCAAGATACGTGAAGTCCACTTCCGCCGGCGGGGTATACGGCTCAAATTCCTCAAAGGAGTCCTCGTCCTCTTCATCGTCGAGATCGTCCATATCTTTGTGATGCTTAAGCGCTTCACCTTCACGGCCGCCACCCGCATTAGCCTTGAGGCGGTCACCTTGATCCAGCTCTTCGTCTGGATCATGAGTGAAGAAACGGGTCTCCACGAGCTTGTCATCCGCCTTCCAGGACACTCTCAATTTCCGTCGAGCCTCCTTACGCAGCCGCTTCATCTTCTGTTCTTCTGTCTCGTTCGGAATCTCCGTTTCCTTCTTCACCTCCTTATCTGGCTTCTTCTCCATGTCGAGCAAAACGCCCAAGAAGGACGATGAGTTTGTGCTTTTTGCGACCGGCGTGGGGCCAACATTCCGTGGAGGCGACTCCTTCTTGATCGGCCGCGAGGGCATAGAAGTGGCAGCGACTGGATTCGTCTTTTCCTTCGCAGCTGCCGCGGCCCGCTCAGCATTCGACGTGCCTGGCTTCTTGGGAACGGAGCTTAGAGCTGCAAAGATAGACGCCTTTGGAGGAGCAGTGACGGCAACTTTGGATTTTGTGGCTGGGTTGGCAGCCGAAGTGCTGGTGGCCGCTGTTGACGCGACCACTGCCGTCTTCTCCCCTGCTTTAGCACGCTTCGCCGCCTCTGCCTTTCTCTTCTCCTCCAGTCGCACAGCGAGAGGCTTCGAAGATTGGGGAATTACTTTAACGGCCTTCTTCGCGACAGGCTGAGTGGCAGCGTCCCCTTCCCTGGCACGCTTTGTCCCCGCAGCCACAACCTCCCTCCGTGATCCATCTGCTGGACTGCCAACCGAGCGAGGTGATGCTGGTTTCTCAGATTTGCCAGCTGCAGCCTTCTTTGCCGAAGCAGCAACAGCTTTATCGAGAACGGTTTGAGCCAAAGTCTTGATGTCGCTTGTCGCTTTCTTCGTTAGTCGCTGTAGCATCTTCGACAGCTTCGTCATTTCCAGCATTTCTGAGTCAAGGGTTTCGAAATTCACAACAAACTATTATCATGAATTAGCAGGGCCCTGGCACCAAAGTTGGACATTCATCATACCTTAAGGATTGCATAGGTGAGAGGACTGTCGAAATCCGAAACATTGATCCTGTCGAGGATGAAGGAGGACAGCGCTGACATTGTGAACTGATTTTCACCTAGTCTGAGCGACATTATCAGTAATCGTTATGGGACGGTATGTCGAATACAAGTTGCCATGATCGCCTCACAGCATGCCTGGCGAATCACGGAAAGAGGCGTTTGTAGACTATCTATCAAAGTAGAGCTACGGACAGGACACATGGATTATGCAGCAACGTAGTGTGCGCCAGGCTCTTCGTAGTATTTCGGAGCCGGAGTGATACACTAAGGTGCTCACAGGACAAGATAATCCATATCTTTGCCTTTGTCAGGGGCTCTGGTCGACTCGAGTTCACGCCACGACGTATATTTCCAGGTGCGGGATAAAAAGGGACACGCAAGAAAGCAAGTGATCAACATACCTCTTGAGAATGGCTGGATGGCTGTACTGCAAGGATCTCAGCATGACCGTTTCTAGGAGTTGTCGATAGCGCGCGACTTCATCCTTCAACTGGGTGGCATCTGCAGCCGTTGGCGAATTTGGAAGCTCGGCCTTTCTAAGGGTTTCGTTTTTGGTCTTCCAGGCATCTCTCAAACCTCGAATCGTGTCACCATAGTTAGCAATACCTCCACGAACCTTCTCGGGATCGACCGGTTTGTTGCGGGGGCTCCAAACAGCTTGCACAGCACGGTATAGAGCCCTTCCACGGTCATCAGCTGGCATGGATACGGCGAGTAGGGCCGGAATCGTCTCCGGAGGTTCCTCATCCTCGATCTCTAGCTCATCGTCAGAAGACACCGCAGACCCAGCAGCCTGACCTCCAGTGAGGGCAGAAGCATCCTTCCGCGGTCGACCGCGTGGCTTCTTTGGCGC
This sequence comes from Phialophora tarda, assembly GCA_016109495.1. Taxonomy (NCBI): domain Eukaryota; kingdom Fungi; phylum Ascomycota; class Eurotiomycetes; order Chaetothyriales; family Herpotrichiellaceae; genus Phialophora; species Phialophora tarda. The sequence goes on along the minus strand of JADWPL010000012.1, from coordinate 820,600 downwards.
AGTTGGATCTTTGGGGGTCGCAGGCTTCGTTGCCTGCTCAGGCTTGGGTACGATCGCCACTGCTCTCGTCAGCGAAGATCGGAAATCCGCGCGGTCCTCCTTACTTGACTGAGGTAATTTTGCGGAAGGCATCAATTGGATACCTTGCGTTGCCCTTGGATCCAGCGTAGGCCCAGACTCGAAGTAAGAAGACGGCGTGTAGGATTGTTGGGCCTGGAAAATGTTGTTGCTGTTTTGATCTGTAAACCATCAGTAAAACTCATCTGACGGAGAGTGAGAGCCCTACTTGTGTTCGTTGGCTGGTTCATGGTCAACATGGAAGGATCTACGAAATGGTTCGACTGCTGTTGGGCTTGATCTTGCACATGGAAAGAACCGAACCGCATCATATCACTGTTCTGAGTGGGAGTTAGTGAAGGTGTTCAAGAAGGCAGTGGTTCAATGACGCACCTGAACATGTGGTAACGGTGAAGGACGTTGTGCGATATTGACAAATTGGGAAGGCTGTTGCTGTCTCGGCGGATAACCTTGGGTCGGAGTAGGAGTCTGTCGTTGCGGAATGTTCATTTGCTGGGCAGTGAAATGTTGAGGCGTGAAACCCATGTGGGACTGGTATGGATAGCCTCCATCGAAGCTCACAGGTGTGGGAGAGGGTCGTGAGTAGAATCTAGGATCAAAGGTCGGCTGATTCATCTGCTGAGAGTTGTAGAATGGCTGCGAGTATTGATTTTGAGAGTAACTTTGCTGGGGAGCGTTGTATTGGTGGATGTCTGGAGTATGCGATTGCCGGCCAGGCCCATTGTCGGACCTGGGGAGCGACAGTTGAGAGAAGCCTTTGCCGATTGCGGTAGACTCAAAGTGTTCGGGATCGAAGAAGCGTGAGAGGTCATCCCCATTTTGAAGCGTTTCTGGGCCGGCATAGGACTGGATGCCATCCAGCATGTTGTATGGCTGACCCTTTGCATGTTGTGTGCCATCCATGTTGGTGGACGAGCCCATGGTGAAGTCGAGCATTAAGCGAGAATTGGAGAAGAAAGGTCACGTGCTTTGCCGCGGCACGTGAGACCGGCGGTCTGACCAAACCCAAACGGTGCTGAGTGGCGCGGAGGAGAAAATTTGGCTTATGCCGAGAAAAGTTGCCACTCACAGGCCGCAACACGCGCTCGGCTGCATGAGAGGAACAGCGGCGACTGCCGGCCTGCAGCGCGATATGAGGATATGAGGCTGTAGAGGTATCGTAGAATTAATTGTCGTTCCGGTACGCAGTGGGTTAGGTTATTGTGCTGCCAGTCCAGAAACCTGGAAACCGATGATGGTGGTTGATTGCCTGCACCCAGAAGCCAGCAGAACCGCCGGCCCCCTTGTTTTTTTTCGACTGCCTTGGAACAAACAACCCTCTCAACCGAGAACGCACTTTCTAGTATTGACCAGCCTGGGAGAAAAAGACACGAGATGCACTCAGTCCGCCCGTCACTGGTGAGCCGTACAAGACTGCTCAGAGCACTTTTGCGGAATCAATCAATATTAGGTGCTGAGCAAACACGCCGCAGTCACGTCAACCTCAACACCCCGACTCCAGCCCAAGTATGCGTGATGCAAAATGGAAGACCATTCAATGTCACTTATTACAGACCACTGTCGAGGAGTGTCAAGGAACAAGATTACAGCGTGAGAAGAGGAAGACGAGGGTTATCGAGGGTGAGTGTTTGTGATGAAGAAGTGAGAGAGAAGTCAAGTGAGGGAGTCGAGATTGAATGAGACGGATGGTTCACGCCTAAACCCAAGCGGGCTGGCGCCTCGGACTAGCGCGCCGCAAATGACAGATTGCCGTCGGTATTGCCAAGATCGCATATGCTTTGACCCTGCAGTGCCGTAACCAAGTGCTTTGTTCCGGAAGAGCCATCCCATTCACTGTTATAGTGCCTTCAAGATGCAGAGGTGTCTCTTTGTCTCGAAACTAAACAGTCCAAGATGAACACCTACCCACACCAAGACATTGATCATCCAGCGCACACAACTTCGCTGCCACCATGGCTACCCGGGCCCAGACTCTGCGGGATCGTCAGATAGGTGAGCCATATTCTCCGAACACTCCCTCTGCGCCGTGGAAGACTCACTATTCCCAGCATCTATCGAACGAATATTAAGTCTGAATCACGACGAGTCCTCGACCACAAACGGCGACGCCGCAGCGCACTCTGCAACGACCTCTCTGCTCAACGAGAATGGAGAGCCTATATGGAAAGTCCTCGTGTTTGACAGCCTTGGACGAGATATCATAAGCAGCGTCTTACGGGTCAATGACCTCCGCAGTAAAGGCGTCACGATACATTTGTCCATAAACTCCCCGCGGTATCCCATTCCCGATGTACCGGTCCTCTACCTCGTCGAACCTACTCGAGAAAACATCCAGCTCATATGCTCCGATCTCGCCCGAGGGCTGTACAGCCCGGCCTATGTCAACTTCATTTCCTCGATACCGCGCCCCCTTCTTGAAGACTTCGCCGCGCAGATGGCCTCGACGGACACAGCGGAATCTATCGCACAAGTATACGACCAATACCTGAATTTCATTGTTGCTGAACCGGATTTGTTCAGCCTGGGAATGGGGAAAGAGTCGTACTGGACATTCAATAGTGCGAAGGTTCAAGAGGAGGCGCAAGACGCGGCGATTGATAGGATAGTGAGCGGGCTGTTCAGCGTCAGTGTCACAATGGGCTCAGTCCCTATTATACGATGTCCACCGACCGAGCTAGCAAAGATGATAGCAACAAAGCTCGATCGAAAACTACGAGATCACGTCCTCAACTCGAAAGACAATTTGTTTTCGTCGAAAGCGACTGGGGCCAATTTATACTCGACGCCTTCGAGACCCGTCTTAATAATTCTCGATCGAAACATCGACCTTGTCCCGATGCTCTCCCACTCTTGGACGTACCAGTCCCTCGTTCACGACGTCTTGAATATGCACCTCAACCGCATCACAGTCGATGTCGCAGACGAAACAAACCCGGAAGCAAAGCCCCGAGCATACGATCTCAACGCGAGCGATTTCTTCTGGGCCCGCAACGCCAGTGCACCCTTCCCTCAAGTTGCCGAGGACATCGACAAGGAACTCACAAAATACAAGACTGATGCCGAAGACGTGACGAAAAAGACCGGAGTTAGCAGCATTGAAGATCTAAACGACAGCGGCTCCGCCTCCGCGGCACACCTCAAGGCAGCAATAACACTGTTGCCCGAATTGCGGGAAAGGAAAGCCACGCTAGACATGCACATGAACATCGCAACTGCGCTGCTCAAAGGAATAAAAGACCGCCAACTCGACAATTTCTTCCAGTTAGAAGAAAATATCACGAAACAAACGGCCGATCAGATGCTCGCGCTGATAAAGTCCGATGACAAGGGTAACAATGCGCTCGACAAGCTTCGGATTTTCATCATCTGGTATCTCAGCGTGGACCGTGAACCATCGAAATCCGAACTCCAAGAATTCGAATCCGCATTAACTGCGGCCGGGGCAGGCGGGTCTGTCGCCGCAATAAAACACATCTCCAACGTACGGCTGGAAACAAAAGGAAGCATGCTTTCCTCGACCGCGCCAACCAACATCTCCCAACCACAGTCTTCCGTCCCTCTCTTCGGCGGCCTCGGAGCCCTTTCCAAAAATTTCACCGACAAACTCTCCTCCGCCGCTCTAGGCACCACCTTCGGGAATGTGAACCTCGAATCTCTCGTCTCCGGCGTCAAGAACTTCCTCCCCGTAAACCGCGATCTGACGGTCACAAAGATTGTCGAGTCAATAATGGACCCGCCCGCAGCGAGTTCCAGTGCGATCGCCAAGACCGAGGGGTATTTATACTTCGATCCTCGCTCGACGCACGCACGCGGCATTGCTGGGAGCGGTGGCTCAGCCCCATCACGACCCGGCACAGGCGGTGGACAAGGCGTAAGCCAAGCGGGCATGAACGCCAGTTTCGGCCAGCGACGCCAAGGCTATTCCGAAGCGATCGTATTCACAGTTGGAGGAGGCAGTATGGACGAATACGGCAACCTCCAGGAATGGGTCAAGCGGACAAGCGGGCTGGGTGCCGATGGGAGAGGTGGCGCCGGGCTAGGCAATGCCCAAGCCCGTGCGAGACGGGTCGTGTACGGGAGTACGGAGTTGGTGGACGGTGAGGGCTTTCTGAGTGAATTGGTGAGGCTGGGCGAGGAGGCCTGAAGCTTGAAATACATAAGACCTCCGAGTAATAGCTCGGAACGGGCAGAGACGCGAATGCGAGTCTCAATCGGTAGCCAATATCACTCCATGCCCATGCCCAAGACTCCCTCCCGATCGCAGGCAGAAGTCTACCAACGAAGGGGCGTTGAATACTGTACCCAACTATTCTATCCTCAAGGATGCCGCGTGAAGTCTTAATCTACTACTATTCCCTTCTCTGCCATCCACGTAATCAAATCCATGTACGTTTACAACTACTGCGGTATAGCGCGTCAAACGCAAATCGTAGGTACTAGATAATACATACGGCATACGGCACACGGCATACAGCATGTAGTTAAGTAGCGTACCTATAGGCTACGAATACCAAGTTGGTGATACAGTACAGCAACGATGAACCTCTCCTCAGCAAGACGCAATTTACAGTACTATGCTCCGTACATGACGCTATATCTATGATCCGGACCCGAATCCACATCCAAGAGATCAGTATTCAATCAGGCAACCCCACAACACACCCACTATCCGGCCGAGATCAGCAGCTTCTGAGTGATCGTGACGGTTGCTGTTTCGCGCACCGTTTCCGTCGCCGTCGTGGTGATCTGCGCCGTCTCCGTGACAGTCTGCGTCGTCGTCACCGCGGCTTGGATGTTCGTGACCGTGACGGGCACGACGGCGAGGCCGTCGGAGGGGGTTGATGGGTCGGGACTGGGACTCGGATCTAGGGTCGTCTCTAAGGGAGATGTCGCTGTCACTATCAACGTTGATGTCGATGTTGATGTTGTTGTCGCGGGCGTGGCGTCAGCGGCTGGGGCTGGCTCTGGCTCTGGCTCTGGGGTAGGTTCTGGAGACGCCGTAGCGAGGATCGTTGGACTTGGTTCCTCGGTCGATGACGTGAGAGGCGTGTTCGGTATGCTTGCTAGTCCTAGCGGGATGGTGTTTACTACTGTTGTGGAAACCGAAAGGGTTGTTGGTTGAGACTCGGACTCGGTGGGTAGAGCGGTTGCAGCATTCCCGTTTGCATCGGGACTCAAGGTCGCGTATCCGCCGATAGGGCCCGTGAAAGTAGGACTTACAGTGACGAAGACGACGGTGATGGCTTCGGTGCCGGGTGTCTGGTCTGGTTGCTGGTCTCCTGTATCTGGAGAGGGTTGAGGTGCAGGTGCAGGGGATGCTTCCGAGTCCGGTGTGGACGATGTTGCCGAAGCTGAAGCTGTGGCAGTGACTTCGGCGGTGACAACAGAAGTCGCAAAAACTGTTGTCTGAGCTTGCACGGTGGTCGTTGAGGTTGGTTGGTCTTGTGTTTCGGCTTGTCCTGTATTTCGCTGGATTGCGGTTCCCGTGCCTGGCGCCTGGGAGGCAGTGTTGGTGTCCTGCTCAGCCGAGGCGGTCTCCGTGGTTGGGGAAGTGTCTGTTGTGGAAGTTGTTGCCTCTGGTGCCACAGCTGTCTGGGTGGCTGGCTGGATGGTGGTCTGTGTCAAAATGCTCAACAAGCTGGTATTATCTCCTCCAACTCCCACAGCCGGGACTGCTCCATTTTCTGTCCCACTTCCAGTCTGAGTAGGCGCGGTACTGTCAGGCGTAGAAGAAAACGATTCTGTGGCTGCCGCTTGTCCAGTGCCATCGTCTGTACCGCTCCCAGTCTGCGAAGCGGCAGTGCTGTCTGGAGAGCTCGCTGTCTGCGTCTCGGTAGAGGTAGCAGCCTGTGTGGCGACTTGTGTCGCTGGCTCGATGGTCGTCTGAGTTAACAGACTCAGTAAACTTCTGTTATCGGTGCCCCCAACACCCACAGCAGGAACTGCGCCATTCTCCGTGCCGCTTCCAGTTGGTGTCACCGAGGGATTCGGCGTCGAGGCTGTCTCTGTCGCGGCTACCGCATTCCCAGGATCTGTTGGAGCTTGCCGCCTCCGCAGCCATCTGGGTGTTAATGAAAGGCCGTTGACCACATAGCGTGCTTGAGGTTGGGTGGGATGACGAATTACATTATCTGGTCTGTGGAAACATTAACAGGAGACCTGGTCTATGCAGGGAAAGACGTACCTCTGAATTGGTCCGGCCAACGTAGATGATAGCAGAAAAGAGAGAGCAAACGAGAAAGCAAGGAAATGCATATCTGATCCAGCAGTATTGCACGGGGAAGCTGGAGTAGAATGGGGGTTCGGTCAGGAACGAGAGGAAGGATCAAGCCGGACAAGACGGTGGAAACTGGTATACAAGCACAAAGGAAATTCGTAGCAGGGAAAACTCCAAGTAATGCAAGTGAGATCTTTGTGATGCATTCTGCACCGAAAGACTTCGAGATAGCTCTTGAAGTATCCCACGTAGACGCGAGGTAGATTGCAATCCGGCCTCGCGCGCTGGGCGTCTGTCGCATGTTGCGAGTCTATAATTGTTGATTGAAACATGTTTCTTCTATTCTGTGAAACATGGGCAACGTGTGCGAAAACATGGTGTGAGAATCGTTCTGCTGTCGGGAACAAAGGGCGGAGTGTGGGATGGTTGGTGGTGAGCTGATCGACTAAGCAGTCCAGGGAAGCCCCAAGATCGTTCGGGGCGGGTGGAGGTGCCGCCAAGACGCGCTGTTCAGAGGCGGTCGATAGGCCGGGGGCGCCCGGAGAAATAAGCGGCCGCCGTGCTAGAGGCCAGCCTTGCGCCTTGGTCCTTGCCGCAGAGCCGCCGCCCAGTTTTCCCGTTTGTTTCATCTCGCTGATTGTGCCGCAGCATGCCAGCTTCCTGGTCTGAAACATGGTCTTCTCATGTCGCTGTGTGAATCAGGCAGGACCTAGCGCTAATGCAACATGCGCTTTTCCGTGTTTTCCTCGAACGACTGGATCTGGTCGCCCACTTCAAATGCGTCCCAGTTCTCAAAGCCCATTCCACATTCAGAGCCTTTGCGCATTTCCGTGACATCCTTCTTGATGTTCTTGAACGAGTTGAGCGTGCCTGGAAGGCTGTCAGCTGATAGAAAGCCACATCTGGAACCAATACCACTTACCAGTATAGATCACTTCGCCTTTCCTGAGCACACGGATCTTCTCCGAGCGGCGAATGGTTCCATTGGTCACGCGACATCCAGCAATCTTCATAGATCCTTTCTTAATCTTGATGTCGAAAATGTCCCCAACCTCTGCTTCTCCCAACACGCGCTGAGTGACGATCGGCGGCAGCTCTGCACTGACCTTCTCGGTGACATCGTCGGTCACTTTGTAAATGATGTTGTGGTCCAGGATCTGGATACGAGCAGCGGCCGCAAGCTGTCGTATGTCCCCATCGATGGGCTGATTGAACGAGATCGCGTACGCGACTTCTCCCGTTGCCGCCAGCATTTTGATATCCGATTCGGTGAGATTTCCAGTGCCGCTGTGGACAATGTTTGCCCGCGCTTCGTTGTTGCCGATTGCGCTGACAGCAGCCACCAAAGCTTCAGTACTGCCAGCTACATCAGCTTTGATGACGAAATGGACAAGTTGAGCTCCTGAAGACCCTTTCTCAACCCAGCCCTCATTGTCCTTGGGACGTCTCTTGTACCCCATGGACAGGTAGCCCTGCTCTTTCTCCCATTCGAGAACTTTGGCTCGTGCGACGGCGTCTTCCGTGCGTGAAGCATTGATCGCGGCCATGTTGTCCATTTCCCAAGCAGCTTCTTGTCTTTCCTTTCGCACGGCTATCGCGTCCTTGGCTCGTTGTTCGTTCTCTGCCTGCAACACTTCGAGTCCCGCTTCAGGATCGTCGCCTCGCCAGCCGTCAAGCTGCACAGGAGTCCCGGGAGGTGCTTCTTCAATTAATTCGCCAGCATCGTTCCTCAAGGTTCGCACGCGGGCCCAGGTTGTACCCGCAACAATGAAGTCACCTGGTCTCAAGGTACCGCGACGCACCAATACCGTTGCCACACGACCAGTGACACCCACTCTGCTCTCGATGATCCAGCCTTCGGCCGGTCCATCATCCTCGGCGCGGAAGTCGGCGACGTCAGCCAACGTGAGTATTGCTTCCTCAAGGTCATCCATTCCGCGACCTGTCTTTCCGCTGACAGGGATGGCTTGGTATTCTCCGCCGAAATCTTCTACAACTATGTCATGTTGCATCAAATCACGTTTGACTTGTTCAATATCGGCCCCAGGTTTGTCGACTTTGTTAATTGCCACAATCATCTGTACGCCAGCCTCACGGGCATGCTTGATAGCCTCGACCGTTTGAGCTTTGACACTGTCGTCTGCGGCGACGACCAGAACCACGATGTCGGTCACGACGGCACCTCTTCGGCGCATCTCCAAGAAGGCGGCATGTCCAGGAGTGTCGAGGAATGTAATGTTGCGCTCCGACCCAGGCATCGTCACTGAGAAGGCACCGATGTGTTGCGTGATCCCGCCATGCTCTGATGCCACCACATTCGCCTTTCGGAAGTAGTCCAGAATTGTCGTCTTCCCGTGGTCGACGTGACCCATGATGGTAACGACCGGAGGCCGAGGGGGCAAGACAGAAGGATCTTCTGGTGCCGGGCGAGGCAAGATATCCCCAGTTTGATCGATTGCTTTGATCACGGGCTCAAACCCGTAGATCTCTGCGAACATGGCGGAGGTGCTAGAGTCCAAAACATGGTCATATCTAGCACCTTCAAACCCTTCCTCTTCGAGCTTGCGGAGAAACTGGGGCAGCCTGACTTTCAGCCCCTGCGCCAGCTTCTCAACGCTGATGAACTCGGGTAGAACAATCTCCGGCCGGGCTGGCTGTTGCGAAGCTTTGGCTTGTTTCCCCTTCTTCTTCCGCCTTTTTCTTTCATCAAGGAATTCCTCGGCGAGATCTGGGTCGAAATCAAAACCCCCGGAGCTGCCTCGAGAAACACTGCCTCTTCTTGTACTAGGGGCTTTAGCTGGTCGTGATACCTGAAGCGGCTCGTCCTCCTCGATTTCGTAGAGTCGAGCTCTCCTGTCACGCTCCTTGCCACCCGTTGTTTTCCGCTTGCGCCAGTCGGCCTCTGTTTCATCCACAAGTGGTCCATCCTCTAGCATACCAGCTTGCTCATCGATGCTTGCTGGCTGGAGGGAATCTCCAGCCGCTCCCTGTACACGTCGATCCCGACCTAAGCGTTGACTCGTGGATCGCTCTGGATGGGCAGAGCCATCCATCCCAGGTCGCCAAACACGAATGTCATCACGAGTTCCCCTACCATCCCGTTGTTGCGGTGGCCGCCTTGGTGTAGCTGGGCCCATAGGCGTCCAAGTTTGTGGCTCAGTAGGAGCAGCCTCGAACTCAGGTGTTGCCCTCGGGGATAGGGGCTGAGTAGTCCTTCCAATGGCTGCGCCTATCCTACTCTGGGGGAAGTTCTGTCGGCGGGATTCGCTCGTCGCCGCATTCTCACTTCCCCGAGTCCTCAAAGCATTGGACGTCCTCGATAGTGGTGACGACCGTCCAGGCTCTTGATATGCCCGATCGGCGGCACTGACTCCTCTTATCCTCGGTTCGGCGGGGTGTGCTCTCTGCTCCTGGTATCTGAATAGTGGCCGATCAGAGGCAGGAGCTCCTCCACGGTGTTCATTCCTCCAGTTCCTTTCGGTTGGAGGATTATCAGTACCGCGACCGACACCGTGACTCCGACTTCTGGAAGGCGATTGCGTATCGGGCTGAGGTTGTGAACTTCTGGTTTGCAAATCCGGTCGTGTACGACTCCAGGTCGCTGCCTGGGACCCCTGTTGCCCGCGAGACAGGATCGCAGATATCGAGTTTGGGTCCGCAGGGCCTGCGGGGGCTGCTCGGTGGCGCGCGTTCGGAGTAGGAGTTGCAAATTGGTCAGGCGGGGCCGGGTTAACGTCTCTGTAGACCATCTGGGCATTCTGAGGCCGTGGGCTCATACATAATGTACAGTCTGGTCTTGCCGGCTTGTTGACATGGTTGCAACGACATTTCCAGCCGAGAAGTTCTCGTGCTGGAAGGGCGACATCCTCCTCTTCTTCTATACGAGCTACTGCTGCTCCGGCAGGACGCTTCGAAGGATTGGCCGCCCTGTACAGGCGCCGCTGCGGTTGTAGCGACTTGATAACGCGAGACTCGAGGCCATGTCTAAATGCGCAGAAGAAGCAGATGTCTTGACCTTGAAGTAGCTGCTTGGAGGTTAATATGTAACATGCGATACTCTTGCAGATGGAGAGGCACGAACCTTTTGTGTTACCGTCCTTCGCATACTGAGTCACTCTTCCTCGACCGTGTCTGTGATGGTCGCTTTACTGCTGGGTTCAGCAGCAACGGATGCATCGCATGACAACTTTTTGGCCGAGAACTCGATCCCGAATTCTCAGCGGAGTGCCGGGCATGAAGCGCATATCGTACGGTGATGTATGTGGCATCTTACGCATTTTGCCAGCCTTGTCCTCGTGAAGATAAGGACAGCCAATCGATGCTTCGCGGCCAAGCCCGCAATTCTCGGGGACAATTGCGAATTGGCGAATGACGCTGCTCCAACAGAGAAATATATCAACGTTTTTTTGTTTGCAAGAGCAACGCTGTAACTTTTGAGGATGTGGTAGCGCAGACAAGCGTGACAAAAGAGGAGCAGGCATGGCGGACGTCGCTGAGGAAATCGAGAAGTACGAGGCCGAGACCGGCAGCTGGGCGAGGACAGCGAAGGATCTTTTTGCAGGTGCTGCGGGCGGTGTTGCTCAGGTTCTGCTAGGTGAGTCCCCAAGGCTTTGTCTGTCCAAAGGCTTTTCCATGGGTATCAAGCATGCATAGCAAGCATTTTCGCGACGAACTTTGAAGATCGGGTGTCGTTGGTCCGTGATGTCGAGTTATATACTGTCTTTCAATGGAAGAGTGGAAACAACATCACTGGCCTGAGTCTAGATCATGAGAGCAGAAGCTGACAATGATTATAGGTCAACCCTTCGGTAAGCGATAACATGTTTAGTTTCCAGCATAGCAGTATCTCACAACCCGCTCTAGACATCGTCAAAGTCCGCCTCCAAACAACAACCAAATACCCCAGCGCCCTCTCGTGCGGCCGCTCAATCCTCCAAAATGAAGGCCCCCTAGCCTTCTACAAAGGCACGCTCACGCCTCTGATCGGCATCGGAGCCTGTGTCTCTGTTCAGTTCGGCGCCTTTCACTACGCTAGACGAGCATTCGAGGAGCAAAATGTCCGGCAAAATCAACCGGCCGGTCTGTCTTATTCGCAGTTCTACCTAGCTGGCGCTTTTGCTGGCTTGACTAACTCGGTGCTTTCGGGCCCGATTGAGCATGTGAGGATCAGATTGCAGACGCAGCCCCATGGTGCGGATCGGCTTTACAGTGGCCCCCTCGATTGTATCAAAAAGCTCTCCGCGCATGAAGGCGTGCTCAGGGGACTGTATCGTGGTCAGGCTGTAACTCTGTACCGAGAAGCTCAAGCCTACGGTGTCTGGTTTCTTACATTCGAATACCTCATGGCCCGGGACATGAAGCGCAACAACGTGAAACGGGAAGAGATATCTTCGCCTAAGGTCGCTTTCTACGGTGGATTGGCTGGCGAGGCATTGTGGATTGCGAGCTACCCATTCGATGTCATCAAGAGCAAGATGCAGAGTGACGGGTTTGGGAAGGAACAGAGGTACAAGACGATGAGAGATTGTGTTAGCCAGACCTGGAAAGCTGCCGGGTGGAGGGGATTTTGGGCAGGCATTGGGCCGACCTTAGTGAGGGCCATGCCTGTCAGTGCGGGCACATTTGCTGTGTAAGTGCTCTCTCCCAAGTTGGCTTGAAGAGGCATGATTCTAACGGTGGTGTCTAGGGTCGAATTGACAATGCGGGCACTGGGATGAAGTCGAGTGTAAAAAGGGTGTTGGTCAATGATGGGAACTTTTAATCCATCGAACTAGTCCTGGCGGACAACTGAAGTGACTTGTAACTACTGTGTAGGTCAGTCATACGGAGCAAGTGCTCAGTCGCTCCAATGCAATTTGCCCCGAGGAGGATGCGAGAGTCTTCGCGTCATGATATATGTACAATCAGCCTCCTCCCCTACCTAGGTTTCATCTGTAGGGTGCATCTGCTCTCGCAACAGCCGCAATTTCAGGCTCCCACTTGTCCCCGTTGGCCAATAACTTTTCCTTGTTATAAAGAAGCTCTTCTCGATACTCTGTGGCATACTCTGCGTTGGGTGTTTCGACGATGGCGTCCACGGGGCAGCTCTCCTGACACATGCCACAATAGATGCACTTCGTCATGTCAATATCATATCGGGTCGTTCTTCTCGAGCCGTCTTCTCTTTCTTCTGCTTCAATTGTGATGGCCAGTGCCGGGCAGACGGCTTCGCAAAGCTTGCATGCAATGCATCTCTCTTCACCCGAGGGATATCTCCTTAGCGCGTGTTCGCCTCTGAATCTGGGTGAAATGGGACCCTTTTCGAAAGGGTAGTAGATTGTGTAGCTGTAACGGAGGAGTCAGTACCTCGGCTCCAAGGATTCCACTTTCAGTTCAAGCGTAGAGATGACATACGGTGGTCTGAAGAATTGTTCCATCACGACATACATCCCCCTCAACATCTCGGTAAGCAAAAAGTAATTGCTGGCCTTGTCCATCACTCCTTCGCCTTCATCAAATCTCTTGGGTTTCGGTAATCTGTAACCGGACGGCGGAGGCCCTGATGGTAGGGCATTTCGACGACTTGAGCTGTGGAATTGAGCTGTGGTTGTGGCGCGGATGAAGGGTGACGGTTCTGCTAATCGAAAAATGGCTGTTGAACTTGTCAATGGCCTCGCGACCAGTCGCGATGCTGGACGAAATGACGAGGCCATCGCCCTTGAGGTTGCAGACTGCAGTTGTCGATGTGTGGCGAGCGCAAGGGAAATGAAAGAGTTGAATTGAGACGGCGAGGTCATAGTTGTAATGCGGATCCAAAGCATGCTGATTGGCTGCATCGGCCTACCTGCTGTTTTGGAGCAGCTCTGGCAACCCCGAAGCTCGCGGCTTGCAACTGCGTCTTCCGTCCAGAAATTCAATCATTACGCCAACACGCCCCAAGCCTTCCTTCTTCGCAAGCGGTGCCCTTCTCCTTCACATCTACCAATCTTCCTCAGGGTTTTGCCCAAGATGATTCGCGCAGGTGCTGTCAGAGCGCTATATGCAGCCACAAGGACCCAATTGCCCCGGCAGTTACCCGTCTTCCGCTCTCAGATCTCTACCTCCCTACTCCAATCATCACGAATTGCTCCCTCATTCGTCGCTCAAAGTATAAGATGCTACTCAGCACCTGCTGGTCTGTCGAAGGAGGAAGTCCAAGGACGGATAATGGACCTGTTGAAGAACTTCGATAAGGTGCGCATACCCGACACACGACCGATCTTGTGATGGCTAACACTTTTGCAGGTTACGGACGCATCAAAGGTACCCAGGGCTGCCCAGGCGCGGATAAAAGCATTCCTAACCAGTGCAACAGATCAGCGGAACGGCGCACTTTCAGAATGACCTTGGACTGGATAGCCTGGATACCGTTGAAGTGGTCATGGCAATTGAGGAAGAATTCAGCATCGAAATTCCCGACAAGGAAGCCGATGCCATTCACAGTGGTAAGCAAAGTTTGAAGTATCTTCCAAGCCACATCTGACAGCGTCGCAGTCGAGCAAGCGGTGACCTATATCATGGCCCAGCCCGATGCACATTGAGAGGTTTCTCCTGGAGATGCCTGGTAGAGTTAGAGACGTCTGGAACCGCGAAAAACATCAAAGCATTGTACATTTTCCAGTGGTGAGGAAATGGATTGCTCCTTGTACTATCATCACGGAATAATAGACCCTTCGGATCTCCACGATGGTCTTTGGACAATTTTCGCCTTGGTCCGACAGAATCGCTTTTTGGTCTATGTTCTATATCCCGCGTTGCCACCAAATGCCGTGTCTATACGACGCCAGACTCTCTCAGTTCGGTTACCTCCGTAGCGTCGTACCCAAGTTGCCGCAGGACCTCGTCGGTGTGCTCACCCAACAAGGGCGGTTTTATTCTCACCTCCATCCTTGAACCCTCGAATTTCATGGCTGGACCGATCAGCTTCAGCATACCATCCCTGGCTGCTTCATAGTCATCGAGTTCAATCACCATGTCTCTCGCCCTGGTCTGAGGGTGTTCTTCCAGGGCTTCCACAGGATCATTGATCGCACCATATGGCAGTCCACTTCCCTCAAAGATGGCCAGCCACTCCTCTTTCGTCTTTTCGCGAAATCTCTCCTGCAAAATCCGATTGATCTCCTCTCTGTTTTCCACTCTGCCGTCATTGGTATTGAACCGGACATCCTGCCCCAAACCTGCAACTCCCATCCTCTCACAGAATCCCTTCCACTGCCTATTATTATTCGCCGCCACAAACAACATCTTCCCGTCTCTTGTTTCAAAACCCCCATACGGCACAAGACTAGGATGTCCTAATCCCAGTCTCTTCCCTCTCCTCCTTTTCTCCGGTCCCTTATCCGCGTCTAGATTCAAACTCGCCAGCCCCACGTTGATCAGCAAACTCAAACTACTCTCGAATAGACTCCCTTCGATCAGACATCCCGTCCCCGTCCTTTCCCTCTGATTCACCGCCGCAAGAATGGCCCCATGCGCATACAGCCCCGTGCACAGATCCGCCATGGCAACACCAGGCTTGACCGGGCCACGGCCTTCCTCCCCCGTGATGTGCAACAGTCCCGCCTCCGCCAGCGCAATCGCATCATACCCGGCCCTCTGCGCACTCGGCCCACGGGGTCCATACCCACTCACACCGGCGTAGATCAACCTCTCCCCGACGGGCCCCAACCTTTTCAAATCCTCGTACCCCAGCCCCATGGCTTCCATTTTTCCGGGCAAGAAATTATGCACCACCACGTCTGCTCCTGCGCCTGTGCCTGTGTCGTTCCGATCCCCCTCCCACCCCTTCGTGACCAACTGCTTCACAATCTCCACCCCCTTCCTCTCCTTGAGATTGAGCGTAACGGACCGCTTGTTCCGATTCACGGCCGCGAAATAAAGACTCATAAGAGGGTGCTCGTCCTTCCATTTCTGCGATTCGCCCGCCGTGCGCCACTGGCGCGTCTCATCCCCCACGCCGGGCTGCTCGATCTTCAGCACCGAGGCGCCGTAGTCGGCGAGGATCTGGGTGCAGAACGGCCCGGCCAGGACGCGGGTGAGGTCCAGAATCCTGAGGCCCGAGAGGGGGAGAGGTCCCTTGTTTGGTACGCACGCTGATGTTGGCGCCGATGTTGAGGACTTGTTCCGCCGTTGTTGTGTTTGTCGTTGTCTAAAACATGTCGTGGATGCTAAGGGCCATGATGACGACTTTAGCCTCTCGAATGTGTGTGGTCTCAGGATCGATACCGGTCTTGTCGCTGGCATTGTCATTGTTGATGCGGACGTGGATGTGGATGTGTTCGAGACATCCAGTTACTATAAGAGCCACGGTGCAACAAACTCGAAGGACGACAAATTCCTTCCACCGGGCCTAGTCGTAGTTCGGATCAGTTCGAAGATCGGGGCCGGGAGTCTTGCTAGATGCTAATTATGGCTTTTCCTGGTATTTTCTGACCGAATCAAACTAGGGGGATTGATTCTGTTCTAGGCTTGAGACTGCTTCCTCTTCTTCACAGGGCCAATTATTCTCCTAGCATCAGCACCGACAGCAGTACGTGTATGTGGAGATATCATTGGGATGTTGGGGTACGAGGTACTACTGAGTTGTAAGTACCTAGGTACCGAGTACTGCCAGCATCCCCCTATGTACATGGGCCGAGGCTGACGAGGCTGGATGCGGGGGACAAGCGACGAGGTGAGTACCGACGGTATCCACAAATGCTAGGTAGTTACAATTGACAATCGACTTGACGACCTCACCTTTGGCTAGTTTACAGGTAGTGTAACATCTCACAGTCGGGCAGCATTATACGTCCACAAAGGGGATCCTGTGCGCAATCGTTGCTTACACACATCTCGTGGAGAGCAGACCTGGGATCTGCTCGGAAAGACGACCTGCGCAGATAATACCGGTTGGCTCGGCAAGGAGAGCTTTGGGCCCGACTTTTATTGTTCATATGCTTCGTTAAAAAAATCCAGTGGGATGCTTTTTCATTGCTCCGTCAAGAAAATATAGGGACAGGGCTGTTCAGGCGACGCTGCGAAGCGCGAATTCATTGAAAGAGCCTATGGGATCAACCACCTGTTAGAGACTGAGTATCACATACCGCCGCCACACACACCAAGTTCCAATTATTACGAGATGTCACCGAGACCAGCAATCACAATCAGGAACCTATTCCGCGCAATCAGACCGATAGCGGGACCCAAACACAATTCACCAGCCTACAACGTCTTACGACCGTTTTCATCCCCGAGCTGCCACAGGGCCCGTGGCACGGAATACCTCCAAAACCACGACCCCGACCTGACCGACACCCAGCGGACGGTCCGCGAATCCATTGCCAAAATATGCTCCAAATTCGGCGATGACTACTGGCTGCGTGCCGACGCAGAGCACCGCTTCCCTGTGGAATTCCACCAAGCAATTGCGCAGACGGGCTGGTTGGGGATATGCATGCCCTCGGAATATGGAGGCTCCGATCTGGGCATCTCAGAAGCAAGCGTCATGATGCAGACCATTTCTGAATCAGGGGCCGGATATGCTGGAGCGAGTGCCGTGCATATGAATATCTTCGGGTTAGAGCCCGTAAGGAAATTCGGAACCGAGGAACAGAAACGACGAATGTTAATGCCTTTGATTGAGGGAAAGGAGAGAGCTTGTTTCGGCGTTACGGAGCCGAATACAGGATTGGATACCTTACGGTTGCAATCGAGAGCAGTAAGAGATGGAGACGGGTATAGACTGAGTGGGCAGAAGATCTGGATCTCCACTGCGCAGGTCGCGGAGAAGATTCTTATGCTTGTCCGAACGACTCCGTTGGAGGAGGTCAAGAAGCCGAGTCAGGGCTTGAGTCTGTTTTACACGGATCTTGATCGGTCGCAGGTGGAAGTAAAGGAGATTCCCAAGATGGGGAGGGCGGCTGTCGACTCGAATACGTTGTTCTTTGATGGGTGGAAGGTCCCGCGGGAGGACTTGATTGGGGAGGAAGGCAATGGATTCAAGATGATTATGCACGGGATGAATGCGGAAAGAATCTTGATTGCCGCCGAAGCATTGGGGATAGGGTTCGCGGCCTTGAGGAGAGCGGCGCTGTATGCTGGGGAGAGGAAAGTCTTTGGGAGGCCGATCGGGCAGAACCAAGCCATTCAGCATCCGTTGGCGGAGAGTTGGATGGAGCTCGAAGCTGCTAGGCTGGTGATCTATCAAGCTGCCAGGATGTATGATGCTGGTTACGAGACGGGCGAATACGCTAATGCCGCGAAATACCTAGCTGCTGAGGCAGCCTTCCGGGCTTGTGAAAGGGCTGTCATGACGCACGGCGGGATGGGCTATGCGAAAGAGTACCATGTCGAGAGGTATCTGAGGGAAATCATGATACCGCGGATCGCTCCCGTCAGCAGAGAGATGATCAAAAATTACATAGGGGAGAAGGTGCTTGGGCTGCCAAAGTCCTATTGAGAAGGCCAGAAGATCATTATTATGCCTGCCTTCCTGGTCCGCTTTTGTCGGCCCAAAGAGATAGACATGCAAGCGTCGAAGAGGACAGGAACTAGAAGCATTAAGCGGGATCTCAAACCTGCGCGTTGTCTGGAGATCTACTTCGGTTGTCTTTGGTCTTCAGCATTGTACAACCCCGGGTTTTGCAAGCTCTACCTCGTACCAGTTCGGCTGAGCTGGGTCTGGGGTGAAGATGGGGTAGATCAGGCAGATTCCCACTGCACATCCTGTACGCAGCACTCGTACTCGCACGAGTAGTGCCTTGCGAATGATCTTCGTCGCGTAGAAGCAGAACGTGGAGAAGAGCAGGCGATTTGTTAGACGTCGAGGCTGTGGCGAGTCGGAGATAAATCGATCTGACTTGCACAGCCTCGTGAACCTCGGGGCCGCGCAGACTGCGCCTCTTCTACGGCGAACCACAAGCACAACTCGAATGGCTTCCTTGGCTGCGCCACACCAATCACATCATCTCCCGATGTCCCAAATCCGCCTTACTTCATCGATGCCATCATCCCCCCGCGGATTTGGGCCTCTTCGAGCGAATTCAGCAGGATTCCAGAACATTGATGAGAAGACACATGATTGCTTGCGTAGCAAGAGTCCAAGGAAGGCTGTGAGACTGCCGCGTGTTCTGTATGGCTGGGAGGGGCGAGCCTCTGCCTCCTTGTACACGCAGCCCGGCCCGTTCTGCATGTATCTCGCTTGCTTATTGAGCAGGCAGGCGTGAATCTTCAAGGTGAGAACAAATACTATATAACCTCCTCAGTGAGTCTGGATTGTTTTTGCTTCTCATCCCATACCATCACTTGTACCAGTCCAGTCCAGTCAAGTCATCAAAGAACAACCTTCTTGGGACCTACCAACGTCAGTTCTTTCTCTCTACCGAGCCCTCGTACACTCCACCAACCCGACCCAACACATCGTATCAAACCAAATCAACATGTCCGGCCCTTACGACCAACACTACGCATTCACCAACGGCGGGTACGACTATAACAACAACAACCAATATCAGTACCAACAACAGCCCCAAACCTCATCGTACCCAACCGGCGGCTTCTCCGACCAATCCCAACAACCCTATCACAACCCTCAGAACTACTACCCCGACACTCGGGGCTCGTATCCCCAATCCGGCTTCGGCGCAAACACATCGTACTACGACGGCCAGCCCGGTGCCCAAGGCCCCGAAGCCGACCGTGGTCTCCTCGGCGCTGCGGCCGGTGGTGCGGCCGGCGCGTTCGGCGGACACAAGGTCGGGCACGGCGTGCTGGGTGCGCTGGGCGGAGCGATTCTCGGGTCCCTGACTGAGGATTATGCGAAGAAGGGGAAAAAACATGGCAAGCACGGCAAGCAGAACAAGCATGGCTACCGCGACAGTGCTAGCGCCAACGGCCAGAATTTCGGGTCGAGTTCTGGTGGATTAGGATCTGTGGCCAGCAGTTTCTTCAACAGGAAGTAAGGATTCAACCTGTTGGGAGTTGGGATCTTGTATACCATTATTGTCTACGGATGAATGATATTTGGGACTAGCGGGCGTTATTGTTGGCGGTGGCATTGGGTATAGCATTTACTGCGGGAACCACTACGGAATGGAAATCAGCCAGCCTACCTACGGCGTCTTGGGACGCCATGCATTTGATTTTGACCCCTGAGTTACTTGAGAAGCTAGGACTCGATCCGGAGACCGTATATTGAGCCAAGACAGATATTGAACCAAGTAATTATCCATCGTCTGATCTTACTCTACTGTCGGTGTCTGAAATGAGCAAAACCTGATTTCCCCTTTGATATGTCCTGTTACACCACGCTTCAATGACCCTCGTGCCCATGGCGTAGTAGCGAGCTTATCATGGCGGGCCATCCCCGTCCATCCCTTATGCCTTGGCCAGTCTTCTGTGCGGGTACGCATGCAGATAGTGCCGTGCTCAACGTGATTTGTCGACGCGCGTTTTCGAACGGAATAATTCTTTCAGAACGGATGGGAGAAGAGGCGAGGTTAGCATTTTTAGGAGAGCCTGCACTCTGCGCCCATGGACATCCCCGTAGCTGACCACCCTCTCGATTCATCTCAATCAGGCGATCATTGACGTAATGCTTGGATGATGGTGCTGATAATGACTGTATGTTACGTACCTTTCGGGGGTTGGAAGATCTCACATTCAGATGCTGGTGCGGAGACCATCTGTACCAAGGAGATACGGAGAACATAAGGCAAACGTACACCAGGACGACCGAGGCAAGTATGACCGACCACCTTATGTAACTGCATAATACTTCCCATCTTCCCATCCGTGCACTCTTGTCACCTTCTCACGTCCTCGAACGATATATCTAGACCACTCGACCATGGCAAACAAACCAGACGTCCGCGCCCTCTTTGAACCTCTGTCCATCCAGGGCCGGCAACAAGAGACTATAGATCTCATTGCAGATGACGTCGACTGGACCATCATGGGCCACTCCCCAATGTCGCGCAAATACAACGGCAAGCAAGACTTTGTCAACAACACGTTGAAGGTGCTTAGAGAGAGTGTCCTCACGGAGCCGTTGAGGTTGGAAGTCAGAGACGTCATTGGAACGTTGGACGGCGAGGGAGACGACCTTCATGGCGAGGTGGCGGTGGAACTCGGGGCTATCGAGGCCGTGTGTAAGAACGGGTTGAGGTACGATATGGGGTATGTTTGGATCTGTAAATTTCAAAGGGGCAAGATTGTGAGGGTTCGCGCCTACCTTGACACCGACCTCCTTTGCCGCGCAATGGAGCAAAATCCATGACACTGGGACATCACCTGGAGCTCGCGTATGGGATGCTAGGAAGGGACATATGCGACACACAAATACGATCGACGCACCGGGAAACGAAAGACACAAGACAGCAAGACATGGAGTTGTTCATTCGCGGCGCACCCTGATCGCCAGTAATACTCCGACTCCGCGAACTCATCCAACTAAATTTATTTATACTCGTAAAATCCCCTTCCGCTCTTCTTTCCCAGCCACCCAGCGTCCACGTACTGCCGTAACAGCACGCTGGGTCTGTACTTGCTATCACCCAGCCCGGCGTGTAAGGTCTCCATGATAGCCAAACAAGTGTCCAGGCCAATGAAGTCGGCCAACGTAAGCGGACCCATGGGCACGTTCGTGCCGTTCTTCATAATGTTATCAATATCTTCCTTCGTCCCCACGCCAGTTTCCAGGCAGATGATTGCTTCGTTGATGTATGGCATCAGTATCCTGTTCGCGAGAAACCCTGGGCTGTCTGCCGAGACAGAAGCAACCTTGCCCATCTTCTCACAGAATGCAATTGCGGCCGCGACGGTTTCTGGAGAAGTCTGCAGGCCGGATATGATCTCCACACCCTTCTGCACGGGGACGGGGTTCATGAAATGCGTAGACACAACCCGTGAGGATGCCTGCGTATCCGTAGGATTTTTCGTCGTGGCCCTCGCGATCCTTGTGATGCTGATACTTGACGTGTTTGTCGCCAGAATGGCGTGTTTGGGACATACTTGGGCTAACTCTGCGAATATCTTCTCCTTGAGGGAGGGGATTTCGGGGACGGCCTCGATGACCATGTCCACATCTGAAAGATCTGAAATTTTTGTCGTAGATTTTAATCTTTCTCTCGTGGCTTTTGCGACCTCTTCGGTGATCCTTTGTTTCTGGACATCTTTTGCCAGCAATTTATCGGCAAAGGCAAGGCCCTTGTCGAGGGATTGCTGCGAGTTGTCGACTAAGGTTACCGGAACTTGGGCCTTTTGAGCGGCGACGAGGGCGATTCCTAAACCCTACGAATGATCAGCTTCGAACGAAACCCTTTGCACTTTGCGGCATACCATCTGCCCAGCGCCGATAACGCCGAGCTTCTTCACTTCGAATCCTTTGGAGGGCGACGAGCTAAATTGGCGATTGAGTGAAGCAAGCCTCTGAGAGGCGACCTGCGACTTTGACGACGCCATCAGTCTAGACGGCAACCTCGACAGCGCAGCCATAGGAAACGAGTTGTGCACAGCTGTACTTTCTCAATTGCGGAAGTGCAGCGACGAGAACGCAGTCTTTTAATTGAAGCTCTAGCAACGCCGAGATTCCTCCTTCAAGCCTGCGCCGTCATAAGTTCGGAGGACCAGAGCTGCAGCCCGGGATTAACCGCGCCGAGGTCCAAGTAAGTCGCCCGTCGTGGCGCGCGGAATTCTGACTCGGACGCGTCGAGACGCGTTCCAGCGTCACTGCAACTTTGTCGCGTCGCTTCAAGACGGGCTACGCAGTATGTCCTCAACAACCATGTACGATTGAACACAATGGGCTCGATGGAGGAGGACAACCCTTTTACCAAGGCTCAAACTATCGACCCTGAAGTCCGGGCATATGTCTACAGCCTGGTCAACGCCGTACGTTCCTCCCTCTATTGAGAGCCGGACGTATCTAACAACAAGTAGCTAGGTGGGAGCAGCACCGACGATGACGGCCGCTACGTCCTGGGCGACGATGCGCTTGCAGTGCTACGAGACCTGAAGCGATGGCTGAAACTCTACGACGAGAAAAACAACCGGCTGGATGTCGCAAGATGTTTGGCAGAAGCGAAGCTGGTCGGCGGGGACCTCATTCCTATCCTCGCATCGTGGCCAGAAGATGGCAAGGAGAACAGACTGAAAGCAAGAGTTGCACTCGCGTGCTTGGAAGTCCTCGTTCCTCTGACTTGGCCGTTGGAGACCGGGGTAGAAATGACTGCCAACCACCACCGACATACGCCATATATTCAGCAGGCTCAGGTCATCTATAAGGCCGCCATCTTGGGCTGTGATACTAGTAGTATCCTGCGACAAGTGGTGCGGGTTGGGCTGCCTTCAATTGCCGTTGCAAGAGATGAGAGGACAAGTCGAGACGAAGGCATCCTCAAGCTTATGCTGTACTTTTTCCGCAATGTTGCCGTCATCCAGCAGCTCCCGAACCTACCTAGCCAGGGACTGGACATGGAGGTCTCACGGTCAGCCACGATCGAGGCATTCAGGGATCAAGATGTGTTTGCCGTGCTCCTGACCATCTGTTCAAACATGGGAGACGACTTCAACCTACAGGACGTCATTGTCTTGGATATCATCTTTAATCTGATCAAGGGCGTGAATCCAAAGAGACTGTGGATGACCCAGCAAGAACGGAAGACTCGCGGGGTGACCGACCTCGGTGCTGTCCTGGCCGTGGAAGAGGGCAAGAACAGAGACGCAAAGAAGCAGCAATGGAGCAGGCACGGCCGATTTGGAACCATGGTATGGGTGAAGCGCGAGGGGGAGAAGATGTCAGCTGTTTCTGGCCAAGACAACTTGAAAGACGACCAACAAGCCCTGTTCAACATGGACAAGACGAAGAAGTGGAACAAGCCGCAGCAGAGACGCAAAGACCTCGACCACACCATTCACGACTTCGACCGCACGACGCAGCTTACCGACTCAGCTGCCGAGAAGCTCCGTAACTTCGTGGAGGAGTTCCTAGATTCCGGCTTCAACCCTTTCTTCACGCATCTTCGTAAAGCCATTGAGCGTGAAGCGGAACGCTTGACTGATGTCAACTATCGCCAATTCTTCTATGCCGTGGCATGGTTCCTCGAGGCCGAGCGGATACGTCGAGAGACACGAAAGAAAGAGGTCAAGCCCGAGAAAGTCCGAGCAGAGTTGAACGACGAAAGCTTCTCTCTTGTGGCAGCTGTACTCAACCAAGAAACATTCATTATGCTCAACCGCTTCATGCAGATATCATTCGACAACAAAGAGTGGCAAGATTTGAATGCGAGCATGCGCTGCTTCACGCAGATTCTTCTTACCGTGCAAGAGATGACCCAAAGCCCTCTGGAAGAGGACCAAGAGATCGCAGATAATATCCAGAACAGGATATTCTACGAAGAGACGACGCATGAGAGGATTGTCTCGATACTCAAAGAATACAAAGACCAAGGATTTGGCTATCTCGACGCCTCCACTGAGCTCTCACACGTCTTCTTGCGCATGTTGGAACGATATTCGAAGGAAAACGTCGACCTGCAGATACGGTCGCGGCGAAGAGCCAGGAAGAAGCGGAAAGAAGAGAGGAAGCAAGCTACAGAAGCGGGCGATGATCCTGCCGTAGAAGACGAGGGCTCCGAGAATGAGGATATCGCAGACGTTGTGCAAGTGTCCAAAGAACGAAAATTCGACTTTAACCGCTTCGCTGCAAGGTTCTCGACCCAGAACTCAGTCAACACGTTTGTGTCGCTGCTCACCTTCTATCGAGACCTCAGCACAGAACAGCTGAAGAGGGCGCACCGATTTTTCTACCGAGTTGCGTTCAAGCAGGATCTGGCCGTCTTACTGTACCGCGTCGACATCATCGCCCTCTTCTACAAGATCATCAACGGTCCGGACGGGCTGGAGAAGAACCATGCAATGTATATGGACTGGTCCGAATTCTCCAGACAGCTTTTCAAGAAAATGTTCAAAAAGCTGGATCAGAGGCCCGAATTGTTCGTGGAGATGCTGTTCAGCAAGATCAACGCCACATTATACTATCTTGAGTTCGGGCAGGAGAAACAAACTGTGTCGACTACTCGCGCTCCTGCCGACCTGGAAGTCAGACCTGCACCGGGACGAGACATCAAGGAACAAATTGGGATTGTCGTGACAGTGCTCATTAAAGATGGCAAGGCTGAGCTCGTCCAGTGGATCAAGCATATGCTGGGTAAAGCTTTCGATGAGCGACATGCCTGGGAGGCTGAGGCCGAGGCACGGAAAGCGGCATTGGCTGAGACTACAGAAAAGGACGGCGAGACTCTGCCTGAGGATGTCGATGTCGGCAAGCCCTCGTCCATGACGGTTCATCCTACCTCGGAGGACATCAAAACTGCCATGTTCCGGGATGGACGGCTGAAGCTATTAATGCGGCTGGTTGAGTTCGAAATGCTTGGGGAAGAGGATGTGCTTGGAGCAAGCTGGATTGTGCCTGGGAGCGTGTCTGCTGCTCAGCTTGCGGTCCACAAGGCCACTGTGGAACAATACGAGCAGTCACCGTGGCAGGCAACTAACGAGAATGAAGATGCCGAAGACATGATTCGCCGTGCCAGTAACAAGGACAAGAAGAGTTACGAAGACGACGACGTCGCGCCAAGGAATGGGTTTATCGACGACTCGGAGGGCGAAGAGGACTTCTTATTCCCTGATAACCCCCGGCCGAAGAGAACGAAGAACATCATCGCAGAACTCAAGGCCAGACGGAAGAGAAAGCGGGGCGAAGATGACGACGACGGCGCTGATGAGGTCGACGAAGAGGCTGCAGTTCGGAGGAGAGACAAGCGAGCTGCTGCTGAACTGGAGAGACGCCGTAAAATCAAGAGTGAAGCGTACATCCGAGACAGCGACGACGAGTCCGATGAGGAGAAAGATCGCCTATTCTTCGAGAAGGAAGAGAAACTGCGACAGAGGTTTCAAGCCGACGTCGAGGCGAAGCTTCGCCAGCAGGCAGCACAGGCCATCCAACCTGCAGCCAAAGGCAAGAAGAAGACAGCAGGGCCGCATGTCGAAGATGATCAGGACAGAGATGAAAGCGATGATGATCTGCTGATGGCTGATGTCGACAATCAACCTGAGACAGCATCGTCACAGCCGCGAAGTGGTGGAAGAACATCAGAGACGGAGGAGGCAGAGGAGGATGATACACCCATGTCATCCCAGAGTACGACACCAGACATCAGGATAGGTGATGACTCGAAGCTTGAGATGGACTATAACCGAGCGCGTCCGGCAGTCAAGGCCACGCAAGCGGACGTTGGCGAAGTCAGCAGTGACGAGGATGAAGATGTGGTTCCCGCAGCGAAACCACGTCAGACAATCAGGGCCGGTTTCATTATTGATAGTGACGATGACGACTGAGTTATGAATATCAGTGCAGCATAGGTAGTTCCCGTGGAATGCCAACTGTTCCGATCCGGGACGCGAGTGTTGTCGATTCTATGGCAGCCTTGCGTGATACCGTCCGAGTCTTTCGCTACCTCGCACATATGCATCATTTTTGCGTCATCATCTAATGAACCGATGAGTATTTCCTGTTTATAGACCTGCTTCAGGCTCTTTATGTGCGATGTGACACGGCCTGTGATGTAAAGGCACGGACTTTATTTCCGAGCACGACTTGAGCAGTGTAACTAGACGACTTCGACGCTGAAGACGGCGCCGCGTATCACATGCTCAGCAGTGACGAAACGGATCAGAACCTGGAAGGCGTCAAACTTGAGTCATCCTCGAGTAGTCTACCTATATATGCATGGGATCCTATGTGATTGCAGCTAAGCGCCTTACTCCACGGTTGACACCATCGAAACAAAACTTAGTCCATCTAACATACAAGATCATACGTACCCCCAGCCACGCGAACATCCACCATGTCTGGGCTCATCGACAAGGCGAAGGAGAAGCTCGGCCACGAATCGAAGAAGCACGATACAGAGCACGGCTCCACCAACGCCGGGCCACACAACTCGAACGCCGCGAACAAATTGGACCCTCGAGTGAGTTTGGCCCGCGGGCATCAATGGCCATCTCTTTCGAGTATTGGTTAAGTTGGCTGACAAAACGTTACGTCCAGATCGATTCCGACCAGGATAGGCGCGCAAACCCAGGTAGGTCGTCGCCCAGTTACGACAGAGAGGGACCGAAATAGCTTGTGTACTGTGTACTCCCAAGGTATTGTAACGCTGACTCTTCGACACCAGGCAGTATAGCTGGCGGGTATAAGCAAGGCGAGGCGGAGGGCCCGTACCAAGGCTCCGCCCACGGTACGGCAGGCAGTGGTGCCGCCCAGAGCACTGCGGGACCTCATGACAAGGATCTGCTGAACAAGGCTGATCCAAGGGTATGTTCTCGCCTCGTTGGCGTGTTTCGAGAATCGAAAAAAAACATACAAACTAATATAAAATTCAAAATCGGCCAGGTCGACTCGGACAAGGACAACAGCTTGAAAGTTGGCGGAGACGCGACGAACGCGTGAGTGGATGATGGTCACAGCAACAACGTGACAATTGGCAGAACACACGAGGATGGAAGGCGATGAGAGAAGAATGATACCCCGGCATTATACGCAGCAGTCCTTGTACACAGTAATACAGTAGCAAAGGTGGCCCCTCGTCATTGTCGTCGGGATCCGCCGAAATGTTCAACCCACAGCGCCGATTGGGTGGCGCGCGTCGCCCATCGAAGCCTCTTTGCTTTTGCTTGTTTGCCTCGTGTCTCTGATAAGCACCACAATCACTTCTATAGACCTGATAGATTTCGTTTCTTGCCTTCTTTGCTCCTCTCTTGTTCAGACCCTGCTACTCTGTCGCCTCCTGTCCCTCTTGAAGCTGTAGGAGGGTTTTTTAATACCGGCAGAAAACGAAATGACGCAGAAACGAATTTACTATGGACGGTTTATATCCACGCCGAAGCCTGATGAGCTTCTGATTAGGACGGGCGCCGTGCTTGTGGATCGGACAGACGGCGGGGGTGTTATAGAGAAGGCAGATTGGAGTGTCAATGGTCCTGAGGATGCGGTTGGCAAGCTCGGCCTTGAGGCCCCGGTGATTACTGCCAAAGAGACGGGGTTCTTCTTTCCTGGGTTCATAGGTGAGTCTCAAAGGCTGGACTTGCGTCTAAGCAAGGACGACGTTGTGTTAGGATATTGGCGCCTGTGGCGTCGGAAGGCTTGACGAAAGCAAATCATCAGTAACGGGCTGTGAAGAACGATGCTAACGTATCTATCGCAGATACTCACATCCACGCACCGCAATACCCCAACGCCGGCATATTCGGGAAGTCGACGCTCCTGGACTGGCTAACGACCTATACCTTCCCGCTGGAATCGTCGCTGGGCAACCCGAAGTCACCTATGTACAGCGACTCAGGCTCGCCTCCAGAACCCCTCGCCCGAGCCAAAGCGGTCTACAACCGGGTTATCTCAAAGACACTCTCCCACGGCACCACAACCGCATCATACTACGCGACCCTCCACCTCGAGGCAACCAATCTGCTGGCCGAAATCGCTTTCAGGAAGGGCCAGCGAGCGTATATTGGACGGGTATGCATGGACCGCCCCGAGACTTGTCCCGACTACTATCGGGATGAAAGCACCGAGCAGACGATGGCAAACACGAAAGCGAGCATCGCATTCTGCAGGGAACTCGATCCCACGGGCGAGAGGCTGGCGCATATCATCACCCCGAGGTTCGCGCCCAGTTGCTTGCCTGAGACGTTATCACAACTGGGCGCATTGGCGAAGGAAGAGGATTTGCGCGTCCAGACACACATATCGGAGAATCTGAACGAAGTCAAACTGGTCAAGGAGATGTTTCCGGAGCAGGGGAGTTATGCGGGTGTTTACGATCATCATGGCTTGTTAACCCCGCGGACGATTTTGGCGCATGCGGTTCACTTGAGTAAAGAGGAGATGGCGCTGGTCAAGGCAAGGCACTCGAAGATTAGTCATTGTCCGGCGAGCAACAGTGCGTTGGGCAGTGGACTGTGTCCTGTGAGGGAGATGCTAGATGCGGGCCTTGATGTTGGCTTAGGCACGGACGTTAGCGGCGGGTACAGTCCCAGTATCCTTGATGCGGTGCGAAACGCTTGTATAGTGAGTCGCCATGTGGGTTTTCTCGAGGGAGGAAATAGTCGGTTTAATCTGAGTGTTGCGGACGGACTGTGGCTTGCTACGATGGGAGGTGCAAAGGTGGTGGGCATGGAAGGTCGGCTAGGAGGCTTCGAGGAGGGCATGCTGTGGGATGCGCAAGAGATTGTACTGGGGGATGTTGACGAGACCGGTGAGGTCGATGAGACGGGGGTTGATATTTTCGGTTGGGAGAATTGGGAGAACCGGGTGGCCAAGTGGGTGTGGAATGGCGATGACCGGAATGTGAGGAGGGTGTGGGTGGGAGGGAAGTTGGTGCATGAGAGGAAGCCATAGGCCGGTACGGGGTACGTAACTCGCCAACACGTGACAGCTCCTTACATAAGCACGCGGAAGTGAGTTCCTGCATTCTCCGCCATCGTCATTCGCAGCTTCCGAGAACTCGACGAACTTTCCACGTGCGTCTCCATTCAATCAACAATGGTCGTTCATTCCTCCTTCTTACCACCCTTTCCACCTTCTCATGCTTCACTAACCCCAGCACCAGATGAAATAGCACTGCTGCCATTCGCTCGGCAACTAGGTGCAGGAGCAATGTCTGGTCCTCGTGACGGCCGTTTGCTTCCTCCTCATCCTTGAACTCCTCCAACCTGGTCTCCAATCCCCCCACGAGCCTCAGTTCGATCGCCGTGATGGACTCTCCCGCCGCGGCTTCGAATGTGTCCGTGGGACAACAGGTGCATTCGCTTGGAGGAGGCTTCCTCTATGCCTTGACCTCGCTTGTCACTTTCCTTCCACATGCTTTGCTATGGATCATAGGATTCTGCACAATTACTCTGCCGACATGGTTGTTCACTCTTTTCTCCCTGAGCTTAACCTTTACCATGAACTTCAGCACCCTGTAAGGACCGTCGCTCTCACCCACCCATGCAATGCGCTGACACATGTACAGTCTGTTGATCCTCCTGGTAATCGGCTCCACCCTCAGTTGGTTCGTCCGCTATCGTTTCCTAAACAACTACGCACGCCTGGCTCAAGAGCCGCAGAGGAAAGAGCCGCAGATTGACCTATTCCCCGACACCCAAGATGGGGACTCAAAGCCGGGCCTGGCCAACTACCTCGACGAGTTCCTCAGCGCGATCAAGGTGTTTGGATATTTGGAGAGACCAATTTTTCATGAGTTGACGCGGACGATGCAGACTAGGAAACTCATCGCCGGGGAGACGTTGCTGCTCGAAGAAGAGAAAGGCTTTTGCATGGTTGTCGATGGCTTGGTCCAGATATTTGTCAAATCTCTGCGCGACAGCACGGACGGCAACAGCCACGGCCAAATTGATTTGTTTGATGAAGAAGAAGGATATCGGGAAGGCAACCAAGGCTACCAGTTACTGACCGAGGTCAAGAATGGAGCGTCCATGTCTTCTCTTTTCTCGATCTTGTCCCTCTTCACTGAAGACGTCAAGTTACGCCATGACGTTCAAGAACCGAATGGCACGCCATTCACCAACGGCACCCATCATACGCCCGATTCAATGGTTGCAAGCCCAATGCAAGCGCCATCCACCCCGGGCATGACTGTGGCCGGCCTGCAAGAGGATGAGCAGAAGCGGAAGTTGCCCAGTGTTCCGCCTCTGATCCTGGGATCTGCCTTTGACGAAGCCCGATTCTCCAAAAATCAGCAAACGAAGCCCCGTCCTTCCGTTTCGGCTCATCCTGACATTGTGGCAAGGGCTGTTGTAGACACCACCATAGCCATCATTCCTGCAAGTGCATTTCGACGTCTGACAAGAGTGTATCCGAAAGCCACGGCCCATATCGTACAGGTCATACTGACCAGGCTACACCGGGTGACCCTGTCAACGGCACATCAGTATCTGGGACTCACATCAGAAGTTCTGCAAATCGAAAAGTTGATGAACAAGTACACGAGCTACGACCTCCCGAACCACCTGCGTGGACATGCGCTCGACCGACTCAGGGACAAATTCTCCAACGAGCGAGAAAGGATTGGACCGGAGGAGGGTACGAAAGGGATTGCTCTGCACAATCCAACTGCGGGCCGGCGGAGGTCATCCAGTGGGCTGCGCCGAGATGCAGCCACGACGGCGAGGCTGAACGCAGCGAGAGGAGCAGGGACCAATATCGCAGCTGATGCGAGACGGCCAGGAATAGGCGACAGAAATGTGAGTTCCGGCGACCTGCATAGTGCTTCGAGACCAAGCCAGAGACCGACAAGCCTCCATATTCGATCAACTTCGAATTGGACTAGTATGGGAGCTCCTGACGGCTCCAATCCCGACCTCAGTCCGATGACGACCCGTGAACAAAATCCTTTTCGACCCTCTCTGTTCGGCACAGATGCACCACACAGGCAGGATTCCGTCAATGAGGATGCTTTATTCCGCGAATCGGTTTTAGAATGCATGGCAAAGGCGCTTGGGCTGAGTGAGTCAGTAAACCAGCCTCTGAAGGCAGGCCCGGCTTCAGTTGAGCAATCCCCACGGATGGTCTCTTACGATGCAAAGCGGCAAACAGCAATTTTCAACAATGCCTTCGGCTTTATAGACCCCTATGAAGGCTCGGTCGATGGCGACACCGAGTCTATGAGCACTTCGATGACTAGTGTTACCGGGACATTGCAGGGCCGCACTTTGAACGACGAGCTGATGGACGATGTGGAAATCGTTTTCTTTCCGAAAGGGTCTGTGTTGGTGGAACAGGGTGAACGCAATCCAGGTCTCTACTACGTTATAGACGGTTTTCTCGACGTCGGCATACCGGTTGAAGAGAAAGAAGAAAAGCACCACGCCCAACATCCTCAACAGCAGCGAAGAGGTTCACGAGACGAGCCCCTCCCGCGGCTCCGCCGGAGCAAGACATCGACGTCTCGCGCCCAGTCCTCCGCCCGCCTACCCGGTCAACCAAAAGAGAACAAAAGGTTTGTGCAGAAGACGTTGTTTCTGGTCAAACCAGGCGGCATTGCAGGCTACGTTGGCACGTTTTCTTCATACAGATCGTTCACGGACGTCACCGCGAAGACCGACGTTTACGTAGGGTTCCTCCCTCGATCAGCGCTGGAACGAGTGGCTGAAAAGTACCCCATCATTCTCTTGACCATGGCGAAACGCCTGACGAATCTCCTTCCGAGATTGATTTTGCATATTGATTTTGCATTGGAGTGGGTCCAGGTCAACGCGGGCCAGGTCATTCATCATCAGGGAGACGAGAGCGATGCGATATACATCGTGCTCAACGGCCGTCTAAGGGCTGTGCGAGAGCTAGACGGCGGGACCATGCGAGTTACGGGCGAGTATGGTCAGGGTGAAAGTATTGGTGAGCTTGAAGTCATGACAGATGGAACGAGGCCTGCAACACTCCATGCTATACGAGACACCGAATTGGCGAAGTTTCCGAGAAGCCTGTTTAACAGCCTGGCACAGGAGCACCCCAACATCACCATCCAGATCTCAAAGTTGATAGCTCAGCGGATGCGTGCCCTTGTTGACGCTCCGTTGGAAGAAAAGGGTAGGAAGAAAGCTGCTTTGAGCGACTCGAGTACGTCGAGCCTGAATCTGCGCACAGTAGCAGTGTTACCGGTCACGGCCGGAGTGCCTGTTGTTGAGTTCGGCAATCGTCTGCTTGCAGCATTTAGCCAGATCGGCGTCCCAAGTGGTGTCACGCTGCTTAACCAGGCAATCATCCTGAGTCACCTTGGCCGGCATGCTTTCAACCGCATGGGCCGGCTGAAGCTGTCACAATACCTTGCTGATCTCGAAGAGAAATATGGAATGGTGCTATACATTGCCGACACCAGCGTCAATGCACCATGGACCCAAACGTGCATTGCCCAAGCCGACTGCATCTTACTTGTCGGCCTGGCTGAATCCTCGCCCAGCATCGGCGAGTACGAGCGCTTCCTGCTGGGCATGAAGACAACGGCGCGGAAAGACCTGGTCCTATTGCACGTCGATCGCTACCCCCAACCAGGCCTCACCAGGAAATGGCTTCGGAACAGAATGTGGATCAACGGCGGCCACCACCACATCCAAATGGCCTTCCGTGTCAGCCCCGAAGCCACACCTCACGCACGACCAAGAAAATTCGGCGCGGCAATCAAGCAAAGCGTCCAAGTTATTCAAGCAGAGATCCAGAAATATACATCGCGCAGAGTTCGCCAAGCCCCGTTGTACTCGACAGACACACCGTTCAAGGGCGACCTCCACCGCCTGGCCAGACGTCTGTGCGGCAAATCCGTCGGCCTGGTTCTCGGCGGTGGCGGAGCGCGCGGCCTCGCCCACATCGGCATCATCCGCGCGCTCGAAGAAGCCGGCATCCCCATCGACATTGTGGGCGGGACATCTATCGGTGCCTTTCTGGGAGCATTATATGCCCGCGACGCCGATGTGGTCCCGGTGTACGGCCGGGCGAAGAAATTTGCCGGCCGCATGGGCAGTATGTGGCGCTTTGCACTCGATTTGACATACCCTTCCGCCTCGTACACGACAGGCCACGAGTTCAATCGTGGGATATTCAAGACCTTTGGCGATTCGCAGATCGAGGATTTCTGGTTGCCCTTCTACTGCAACACGACGAACATTTCCAAGTCACGCGCAGAGATTCACACCTCGGGCTACGCGTGGCGATATGTGAGGGCGTCCATGTCCCTGGCCGGTCTGATCCCGCCGATCTGCGACGACGGATCCATGCTGCTCGACGGCGGGTACATCGACAACCTGACCGTTGCGCATATGAAATCCCTGGGCACGGATTTGATCTTTGCGGTGGATGTCGGCGCGCTGGATGATGACACGCCGCAGCAGTATGGAGATACCCTGTCTGGATTCTGGAGCTTGTTGAATCGCTGGAATCCATTCAGCAGTATACCGAATCCACCTACGCTGAGCGATATTCAAGCCCGCCTTGCGTACGTGAGCTCGGTGGACGCTCTTGAGAGGGCAAAAGCCATCCCGGGGTGCGTGTATATGCGTCCGCCCATAGAAGCGTACGGGACTTTGGAGTTTGGCAAGTTCGAGGAGATCTACGAGGTAGGGTATGCTTACGCGAGGGAGTTTTTGACGAGGTTGCGGAACGAGGGATCACTGACCGGAGTGATTGATGCATGGGCGGGGGAAGATGGTGTGGGCGAGGAGGGCAAGAAGCTGTTGAGGGCAATGGCGCCAAGGAGGGCCAGTATATAGAGAATAGAATAGAATACGGTGAGAGATGTTGAATGTATGAAGGGTGAATGACAATGACAGGTGTTTGCTGGCTTAAGCTACAGGCCGAGGTTAAGGCTGATGGTGTTGGGCTCCTCGAGACAGTCTTCATTTCGTACTTACGTGCGAGCCGACTGTTGTATCGTGAGCATCTAGCCATGTCCAAGCCAGAGGGAAGGCGTCTCGAGATGACACGACATGGTCGATGACACGAAGGCCAACTGACCGACCAACTAATTGTGGGACAATGCCGCGACAGACACCAACTCCGCAGGTCTGCCACGGCCTCAGCCTGCTCAGCCTATGGGGTGGAAGCACGGTCGAACTCCGTCTGACTTAGTAATCCGCCTGGCGCAATCGTGGGATGGATTGCACCATGGAACGGGGCGAAGGAAGGAGTTTGTATATAAGAGAGAGTGTGCTAGAGAAAGGAATTAAATGAGCAGGAGATAAGGAGAGACGGAGTCCTGGTTTTAAAAGAAAAGTAAACAAGAACAGCTAACTACTGTACCTCGACGCGTAAACACAACGTTCGACATCATGGGCTACAAAGAGAAACTCGAGGGACAGAACATCGTCGTGGTCGGAGGAAGTACGGGGTATGCTATGCTAACTCGCCTCCCTCTTCTTTCGCCATATCTTACATTCCACTGACTGACTGGCTGGCTGGCTCGTAGGATCGGCTACGGCGCCGCCGCGGCG
The DNA here is from genome assembly GCA_016109495.1 of Phialophora tarda. NCBI lineage: Eukaryota > Fungi > Ascomycota > Eurotiomycetes > Chaetothyriales > Herpotrichiellaceae > Phialophora > Phialophora tarda. Next base: position 786,270 of record JADWPL010000012.1, on the reverse strand, counting down.
CTCCTCGACGTCGGGGCCAAAGTGACCATCATCTCGTCGAACCAGGCCAAACTCGACGCGGCACTCAAGCAACTGGACTCCCCGGACGTCAAGGGCGTGGTCAGCGACGTCCGCGACGAGACGACCTACACCAAGACGCTCCAGTCGCTGGCGCCGGTCGACCACGTCGTCTTTTCGGCCGTCGACAATATCATCCGCGGCAAGCTGGAGGACCAGAGCCTCGAGGACGCCAAGCACCTGTTTGGCGTCAAGTTCTGGGGCGCCGTGACTACGGGCAAAGGTAAGACGCGCGTTTTCGCTATGTAACAAGACCTCCTCCAACGCGCAAGCTGTCTTCTCTCTCCGAAGCGGGCCAGCCCGCACTTACAGGACATAGTATGTACTTACTCTACCTTATCCCTGACTAACGCACGCGACGCGCCGCGAGAGTATTTTAGTCCTCGTGAAATACGACGTCGTGCGCCCGGGCGGCTCGTTGACCTTGACATCCGGCACGGCGGGGCTCAGACCAGGCAAGAACGCGGCCATCGGCGGCGCGCTCAACGGCGGCGTCCTCTCTCTCACGCAAGGCCTCGCGGCCGACCTGGCGGAGAAGAAGATCCGCGTCAACACGGTCGTTCCGGGGCTGGTCAAGACGCCGCTGTGGGACAAGCAGGGCAAGACGGCGGAGGAGCAGGTCGAGCTTTTCAACTCGGCCGGCCAGAAGTTGCCTGTGGGGTTTGTCGCCGGGCCCGAACATATCGCTGAGGCGTACCTTTATGCCATTCGCGCGGATTATACGACGGGCAAGTTGATTGAGATTGGTGAGTAAGATACGGTTTCTTTGCAGTTAGGGATGTTTCGCGCTGACGATGCTTCGTGCTTGTGTTTGTGCTTTAGATGGAGGTGTCCTCTTATGAAATTGACGACTGCTTGGGCCTGCGTGGCGGATATCAAGATGCGGGTTCTCGAGATATTATATCTTTATCCATTGGTCTCCTTGATGTTCACAAGGCCGTGCACGACCCACGACGAGCAAGGAGGAAACTGGAGCCAACGGCTTAAATCTCGGCACATCACTGAGCATGCCTGTCTGTAGCTAGTCACTTTACCTAGTGTCTACTTGATCTTCGGCGAGATAAGGATCTTGATCTGATCGTCTTTGTTGTTGACCAATTCCTCAAAGCCCTTGGACTGGGTATCTTCAAGTGATATCCGACTTGTCACCATGCGCTCGTACCCCTTGAACGCACCTGATCGGAATTAGCAGTTACCCATGGCTGCCGGGTCGGAATAAACCTACCCTTGCTCATCAATTCCATGACCTCCTTGAAATCCTCTTCGTTGTAGCAGCACGAGCTCCTGATGTTGATCTCCTTGAAGAAGAACATCAGGAACTGGATCTGGATCTGCAACGACGATGTCAATGTCAGGGTTAAAGACGTCGCATCGAGGTTACTACACTCACCGGCTTCTCCCAGACAGCGACGTTGACAAAGGTGCCCGAGTGTTTGAGGGCATCAAAACCGGCCTCCAGGCCCGGTTGCACACCGGCACAGTCAAACACGACATCCACACCCTTGCCACCGGTCAGCTCTCGACAGACGTCTCCCACCTTTTCCGAGCGCGGGTCAATGACCCTCTCCACGGCTCCCTTGTTCTGATCCTTTCGTTTCGCCGTCGGCTCGCTCAAAAAGATCCTGCCCACCTCGTGCGCTCGCAGGATCGATATCAGAGCACTGCCAACGGGCCCTCCGCCCAGGATCAGCACATCCAAGCCCTTCAATTTGACCCCCGCAACCTTGGCTGCATGGTGACACACAACCAGGGGTTCGATGACCGCAGCATACTCTAGGCTGACGGAGTCGGGCAGAGGTAGACAATGAGCCTCTTCGACCGCGACAAACTCTGAAAGTCCGCCACCGAGCTTATTGCTGCCTCCCAGGAACGCGAGCTTCTGGCACATTTGGTCGTTTCCAGAAGTGCAACACAGACACTGTCGGCATATGCAGTGCGGGTCGACCATGACCGCCTGGCCGACCTTCAACTTCGATCCTTCGGGCACTGATTTGAGACGACCGCAGAATTCGTGCCCCAGAGTGATTGGTCTTGGCTCCCCTGTCTGCCGGTCGACCGTCGGCATCATGATCGGTCCTGCGAACAATTATTCCTTTTTTTCAGTAAAGGCTGCTTGACATGACGCAAGGTCCGCAGTTGAAACAGGTGAATGCCGTATGTACGTACCAGCCGCGTACTCGTGCAAGTCACTCCCACATATCCCGCACCACTCGACTTCGACGACACACTGCCCCGGCCCCGCTTCAGGGACTGGGACATCTTCGACGCGGATGTCTCTGTTGCCGTAGAATCTCGCTGCTCTCATGGTCGCCATTGCTGTGACTGGTGTAATGAATTAGGAATGGAAGCTCGGGAAATAGTAGAGGACTGTTGTGTTTCACAGCGTGTGTGTGTATCTCGCCGTTGTCTCAAGATCAGGTAAATTCGGCACATAATGATGGACTTTTGGAACCTCGGACTTCTAGTAACGCCGCCCGCAATTGCATATTATGGGGAAAGCTGCCTGGGGGAAGAGCTGCCGTCTCCAACCTCGGGATAAATGACTCGCTCATTCCAACGTGGGGAACGAATGGCTGTACACAGGTGGACATGGTGTGAGGAGTCTGGGATTGTGGGACGCTCCCCGGCGCCCAATATCCCAGCTGCCTCATCAGAGACGCATGGTGTTGCTTATTGCTAAGCAAATGATGGAAGAAGACCTTCTGGTGAAGAACATTTGTCACGTGATGACGTGTCCTCGCCACGCGAAGCGCTCGCGCTCGTGTTGCTGACCTGAGACGCGGCTTGACTAGGGGATTCTCTCGGTCATATCAGGGCTGCAATCACGCTCCATGAGAACTCCAATAAAGGCACTGGGAGACAGCTGTAAATTAAGTGCGCGAATAGAGTCGATGCTGCATCTCCAAGACACCAAGCTATGTAGACTCAAGGGTATACATCATAAAAAACATGGGATATCAATGTATGAACACGTCAGCGTGTGAGTGTCGTAGTAGCGCCTGACCACTCTAATCCCTTGTGCTCTCCATAGGAAGATCCAGTATGCAACAGGGGAATATCAATCCAACAATGTGTGAAACTTCCGGGCACCTCGCAACGCTCTGATATGACAGACAGCCCCCTCTCATGGAGATCGCACCATGATGCCTTGTCACTGCTCTGTGGGCCACATAGCGCAGGTCAATCATAGAATCCATTATAGTAAGCCGAATATACCGGCAGCGACAACTGCAACCATCAATTCCTTGCTGAGGACAAGAGGTCGTGCATAGTTGGGAGATGAAGCGGTGTCTGTGACACTCGAGGAGCCTGCTGAAGATGTATCGGTGCCATCGATCGAGTTGTTGTTGGCGGCGTCGTCCAAGAACTCGGCACCACCGTCGCCGGTGCACGTCTCGCCGATGGGGCAGCACCCATAGACGCCGTTGTCTCCCTCCTGGCACACTGACTTGGATGTTGAGCACCCTCCTTCAAGATCAGGGCAGCAGGTATAGGTTGAGGGGATGCAGAAGGCGCCGCACACTTTGTCGCCAGATTCGCAAGACGTCGCGTTTCCGGTCGCACGTGTGAGGAGAGTATGCTCTGACCAGGCCGACGCCAGGAGCGGCAAGGCAGCGAAGAAGAGGAATGAGCGCATTGTGAAGTGTTTCGAGGTGGTGGGGTTATTCGGTCGTGTTTTGAGCTGATGTTGATGCTTCTGAAGAGAGCGAAATTGTATTTGTCTGTAGCAGGCGGCTGTGAAGGCGAATTGAAGGTAGCGAGTGAACAGCCAGGTGGTGGATGGCAGGTAGGTTGCGCAAGAACGACAGTAATGAGGGGGGTTTCAGGGCATCAACGACAGCAGTGCTGGGTACAAAAGAAGGGCTGGGGCGGTGGAAAACAGAACGTAGAGAGGCACATGGAGGCTCGGGAGGGGATATGTACTCGGATTGGAGGGCCAGGCACAACGTCGCAGTCTGAGCTGGTCAAGCTGGGGGACTGTGGGCAGGGATCTATCTTTGCAACCCACTTGGTTTCTGCAACAAACGCAATGGGACTGGTCAGTGCTGACTAGCCTTTGCTGGGTGAAGGTCGAGCTGGCGCACAGACAGGTCAAGGCATGGGTAAAATTGCGCTCACGAGACAGCTGTCGCAACTTGTTGCGTGCAGAACTGGGGTTTGCAGGCAGGGTTATCGGGCGATTGGGCTGGACCAATAGCCTGCGTCAAACAGACTCCTGTGCGACCGCATGGTGGGCAGGGAAGCAGGACAAGAAACAGGTCAGACTCGGGAGGCTGGCAGGCTGAGGCTTCGACCGGCAAGCTTCCTCGAGGACGCAGAGCAGACAAGACTTGGGGGGCGTCGAAGCGAAACACAACCAAGCCAATTTCCAGCGGCAAAGCGCCAGTTGGAAGAGAGGAAAAGAGAGAAGTTGTTTGAGAAGGAACGACCAGCAACGAAACAAGAAGCGGCGGGTTGCTTGGCATGCGACCGCCCGTCGCTCGGGAGATTTGGCCAAGCGAGGAAAAGGGGGGCGATGGGGGCGCTCGGGGGCGTGCGGTCACCTGCACCGATCAGCCTCATAAGCCCATAATCCGCTCGGTGTGGCCAAGATTTGCACCTCGCCAAGGGCAGCCCAGGGGCACATAAGAGCCCGCCAAGAGCACACTGAGCACACCCGGCACTGAGCACACACGAGCATAGAGCACACCAAGAGAAGGCCAGGCAATTCAAATCAATGTGACTATTTTTACACGATTATTACGGAGAGAGCTCGGAACAAAACGACAAGACCACCTGACGAACCATCCTCCCCAATCACCGTCACCAAGGTCAATAATACACTTCTAGAAATTGCAAGCGCTATGCAAAACACCAGTCCCTTGAAGCCCAACAACAGACTCTTTTTTCCTGTCTTGCCCTACACCAAGGTCAGAGTCAGGACTCGTCGTATCCACTGTCGGCAGCGTCATCGAGCGCTTGGTTCACCAAGGCATCGGCCTCTTTGTTCCACTCACGGCCAACCCTCCAGAACCGCACAGCGCCCTCCTTCTCCATCTGGGTGATGGTTGCGTGCATCTGTCGGATGAGATCTCCGTGTTCAACAGGCGTGCCCTTTCTGGTCATGAAGCCGTTGCTCTCCCAGGTCCAGACGTAGTCGCAGAGACTCTTCGCGACGTAGTCCGAGTCAAGCTTGATGATCACTTCGCGCCAGCCATCGATCTCCCCCTCGCGCTTCATGGCCTGCACAATCTCAAGGGCCTTGTTCACCCCTTCGAGTTCGGCCCGTGAACTTGTCTGTGGATCGCTCTGGGGAAGTAGGCCGTTTGCATTGCGAGGACAGTTTGGCCCAAAGTACACGGCGTATGCCGCTCGAGACTTGGAATCGTTTCGATTGTTGCCGCGAGAGCCGCCGTCAACTGAGATCACGATCGTCCGCATCCGTGGTTGCCAATGGGCGCCCGGAAATGGGAAGTTGTAGAGACGACAGTACTTCCATTTGGGACTGTACTTGACCAGGTAATCTGGGTCAAAGGTTTGTCGTCCATATCGCCGGGTCTTCCTCGGATTGAAGTTGCGGCGCGGTCGTTCCTACGGTCACTTCAGCTCATGCCGTCAACGCTGCTTGAGGTCAGCTACTCACCATCTCCGTTGCTGAGCTATGAAGCTGCAGTTATGAGCCTCTACCCTTCGGCACGGACAGTCGAAGCTGAGTGATGAGCAAGAAAAAGGAAGAACGTCAGTACTTTATCAGACTCACCTACTTCCCGCACTGCGGCCCGGATCTTGGCAACGGTGTCTATCCGAGAGCGATCAAACGGGTCAAACATATGCCAAACAGAACGGTAAGTAACGTCTATCACGTTGCATCTATCTAGCTATAGGAATTGGAATGCAACAAGCCATAGAGCGTGATGAGATGAAGAGGATTTGTTTCGTGTTTGCGGGATTGTGCAGCGGAATGTAGATATTCCGGATCTACAGGTCAGGAAGGGGCTTCCGTGTTTGAACCTGAGTCGCTCCGGTCACTGCTCGCACGCAGTCAGCATACATGTGAAGCGGCTATCTGCGTGGCTGTGAAGGATGTGAAGCTCCTGACTTAAAGCATCTGGTCACATCTATAGACGGACGTTTGACAAGCTGCATGATGGGGAAAGTAGGAATGAAAGAGGACAGTGCTGGGAGTGAGGACGGAGTGAGGAGGTCCCTCAGCGTTTCTTCGTGCTCCCTACCACTAGCGTTGCTCGATTTGGCGAGTCTGCCGAGAATTTGTCCTGTCGACGGTAGCTCCCATCGAGAACAGAGATATTCTAGACACAGTTTTTCGATTGCTGCACCTGAGAGCAACAATGATAATCAGACAATTCTGCGCCCGTCATGGCAAGTTGAACGCACGGTGATGCGTGACTCAAGCTAACCATGTCTAGGGCGCACAGTGTTGACGCAGTCGTGCCGGAGGCTCAATCGAACCTATGCGACCAGCATATCAGATGACAATCCCATATTTCGACCATCAGAAAGAGATCCTAAAGGGACGACTCGGATACCGGGTCACCCTGACGATGCGTCGAGTATCCTCGACACCGTTGATCGCGCGTCGACAACGGCGACCAGGTTCCTCGAGTATATGATCAACTTGCAGCAGGAAGTAATCAGCTCCCTCCGAGCCGACGTCAATGCCCACGCAGCTGCTAGACAACCTGCGTCGAAGTCAATATCAGCCACAGCATCACCTGCGAACACGCCCGATACCACTCCCTTCCGCAGTCTTAAAGATCTAAACCGCCATCGCCGGTCCATGAAAAAAGCCACAAGGGGGGGCACCCACCTCTCGCAAACCTACGATCCATCCACGATCCTTCGCCGTCCCCCTACAGCCGACGACCTGACCCTCCCCATGCTGCTAGCAAACCAGACTCACCTCGGCCATCACACCTCGTTATGGAACCCCTCCAATAGCGGGTACCTCTTTGGCATTAGAGACGAAATCCACATCATATCTCTGGACATCACGTACGCGTATCTCAAACGCGCTGCGAAGGTCGTTCAAGCAGTTGCTGAAAGAGGCGGCATCATCCTGTTCATCGGCACGAGAAGCGGCATGGAAGAAATAATTGTCAACTCGGCGAAACTGGCAGAGGGATACCACATTTTCCACCGATGGGTGCCAGGCTCGTTGACAAACGGACAACAAATTCTAGGCAATGCCGCTATCAAAGTCGTGGATGTTCACGACAATGAATTGACAAAGTACAACGATCTCCTCTCTAGAGGCAATCACCAAGTCATGCGGCCCGACCTGGTCGTTTGCTTGAACCCGATTGAAAACCAGGTCTGCCTTCACGAATGCGGAGTTTTCAACGTCCCTACGATCGGAGTCATCGACACGGACGCGAACCCGACGTGGGTGACGTATCCTATCCCGGCGAACGACGACTCATTCCGGTCCATTGCCCTTATAGCCGGTGTGCTGGGCAACGCAGGCAAGGAGGGACAAAGGCAGAGGAAACTCAAGGCCACCGAATCGGGTGAGGCGACGTATGATGTTAGCCTTGTGAAGGGTAAATTGCGCGCCTTGGAGGAAATGGCGGCATTGGATGTCGATAACTCGAACGGTGCCGATGCCGATGCGAAGTGAGAGTATGTGTCTCAACTTGTACCTCCCACTTGGGTGTGGATGAGGATGCGTCTCCGCCGCCCAAATACTGCAAAACCCTGTACAGTTATTGCATGTACCATGTATTGGCACGCGCGCTTTAGAAACCAAATTTGACAAGCACAGTTTTTCTCATGTCCCGATTAGATTGTTGAATTCGAGCAGTTTCTATCATAGAAGTCACATACTCTACAGGCCTATCCAATACGGAGCACGAAGGACACTAAGACGCACGCGCAGAATACTCAAAAGCATTGGAAGCTGTAAAGGAAAGCGATGGCAAGAATCAACGAGGGACGGGATAGGTTGTACACGGCGGAACGAACTTCATTTTTCCCCACGATCAGGACTGACCACAGTGAGACCGGGCAGGCTTACCTTGAGACGATTACTAAATTAGATACTTAGATACGGAGCATACATCAGCTGTTTAGTTCCAACCCTTGACCTACATAGTTCGTGAAGCTGGATCGAGCCCATAAAGAGTACGGAGCACGTACACATAATACTTATCGTAGCGGATTTTCTGGTTCTGATCGGACGGCATTTCCCGAGGACTTGCAACCCGACGCGCTGGATGAGGTTGACTTACTGTGTAAGTACACTTACCTTCACAACGCTACTGTTTGGTCTCGCTGGATGAGTGTGACTTACTGTGTAGTACTTACCTTGAGTCAATGCCAATGTTTGGCCTCACCGGATGAGTGTGACTTACTGTGTAGTACTTACCTTGAGTCAATGCCAATGGTTGGTCTTCAAGCACGGGACCGGGACGGTTTTGGGCCATGACGTTGAGAGGCCTTTCGAGCTGGTGTGACTTTCGCGGCTCTAGGATGGGGATTCGACGCAGCGATGGCGGCGGCGGCCGCCGCCGCGGCTTCGGCTTTCATGCGGTCAGCTTTGGGCATCGTTGGTGCGCCTGGCACGCCGGTCCCCGTGGGGACGAACTTGAGGCGGTCGACCTGGGACTTTGTACGGGAATGGGCCTGGGGTGAGCAGCAGAGACATGGGGCCTGGGTGGTGGTCGTTGAGTTAGCTGGGCTACCTGACGCGAGCGAGGGCGTGGGAGAGTGAGTCTTTGCAGTAGCTCCTGCGGGCTGGTTCTTGTGGTCGTTGATTTCTTCCATCAGCCCGGTTCCTAGGTAGGAGTTGGCTTGTTCTTCAAACTCGGCATCCTCGTCCATGGCCGGGGTAGCGGGGTTGGTTTCATCGCTGGGCACGCCCACATGAGAACAACCTTTGGCATCAATGGGCAGATTTCTGGGATTGGATTTTCCATTTGGAAGAGAGGCTTCGGCGGTGATGGAAAGGTTTGAGATATCGGCCGCGGTCGACGAGGCAAAGATTTCTCTCGCTCTTTTCCAGCTGCAGTCTGCGCAGACTGTGCTCACTACTTCCACCCGTGGACTTCGCGGGAAAGGACGGCGCGACCGGTTCTTGCAAGGCATGTGTACAGGGCAGATCTGTTCGATGACCTGTTCCTCTTTGACGTCCTTGACAAATTGACAGCAGTGGTGACAGTACGGGCGAGTGACATAGGTGTAGCACATGGTGGCGGGTCTGGTTTAAGTTCGTCGCTGGAGATTGGATAGAACTGGTGGTAAAGTCAGTCGGTAGAATCGTTATGTAGCACAAGTTTATCTGAGCGTTTCCTTTTTTTGGGCAAAGTGGAAATATAACATGGCAGAGGGAGACGTTGTTGAACCATGGGCATGCTTATCTTAAGGTGCCGAGTCGTTGAGTCGTTCTTTGAACCACAAAGTCTTATGTATGCTTGGTGGATCCTGTGCTTTGTGTGCATCACAGGAGGAACAATAGCGCTTGGTGCTCGTTGGCTTCGAGGACAAAGAAGATGTGCGAATGAACAACGTGCCGCGTGTTTGTGACAAAGAGTAGCCAAGGAGTGAGCAATGGAGTGGTTGACCGCCTCGCATCGTCCGACGGCGCGGGCCCTGTTGGCTTCAGATGATGTTCTTCGGAAGGTATCTGGCACTGCAAATGTCAATCGGGACGCGCCGTCAGCAGGCATTCTTTTGAGCTCCAGCAGGATAAGTCCATCCTTGTCGTAGTGGGAAACAGGATAGTGCTATGCGGAAGCGAGGTTAATATTTTCCAGAAATCGTGGGCGTTGAGCTCGACTTTCATCCGACATCTCGAGCGGACATTTTTGAACAAGAAATCGTAAATCCTGAACCAGTCGACTACGTATCTAGTATATCGAAACCTTCCCACTCGATTACACGTCAAGCGCAGGTTGCAGGGAGGGTTTCTTCCCACTTACTGTACCACCGAGCGACGCCTAGCATCCTAATTTCTTCTTTATTTCTTCCTTCCCTTCAGCCATCCTCCGCCTTTCCTTCCTCACCACTCTCCAGCTCGCCGTTGCTCTCTGTTCGCACTCCGTGGAACAGAAACCTTCCTCACCTTGCTCGAAATTTCTCACAACAGCAACGGAGATTGGAGTTGCATGCTACCGTTCACTCGCCCAGGCTGCTCGAAGCTCGTCCGCAATACAGATTGTCTGTCGACCAGATTGTTTCTGACATTCCTCGATGAGTTCGAGAGTGCGACGCCTTTCGTGAATGCCTTCGGTCACAAATCCGGCAATGTATAAACATTGCGACGAAATGAAGCTGAATGCGTCTGTCATACCGGCACTTGCAATGAGAAGGATTTGTTCGCGCGCTCGGTTGATAAGCCGTCGCTCCGAAAGCGATTTGAGATTAGCGGTACCTCGCCGTTGCTGGTAAGATGGGAAGGGAGGCCAACTAAGGGCTAAGAGAATTTGAGAGGCGTGGTACATTTGGATCCCGACCGCTGCTTCCTTTGTAAGCTCAAAATGCCCATGGACTTTTCAAGGTTGGCGTTTACTTACCGCAGTGGGGGGACAAGAACGACATGGATGAAACATCCCGCAAATACGGATCCATCTGCTCTTCCTCATCTTGATCTTCGCGGAGCACTCGACTTACGACAAAATGTGTCATTGAGGGAGGAAGCATTCGTTTCCACTGTTCGAGAGCATCCCAGAGTTTGGTTCTCGTTGTTTGGCGGGTATCCGCCATCCCTGCCACTGTTTCCGGAGTCTCTGGTCCCATGTCATCATTGCAGAAGCTTATACACTGTCCGAGCAGAAACACGGCACGATTCGCGATCTCCTCTGGAGATAGCTGGTCCAAGGAATCGACAGCACGTGGTTCCCAGTAGCGTTCGTCCAAGAACATGCGTCGTCCAGCATGAAGCGCTGCCCATGTGTCTGACCGATACCATGTCCAGTAAACGACGCCTTTTATACCCGGTGACTCTCCAGTGGCCTGCCAGAGTTGAAGAAGAGAGGCAATACCACGGAGGTGGGAGCCAAAGTTCTGCCCGACCACGTCAAACATCTCATAACTAGGTCGCAAATGGTGGTCAACATCACTGACTCGGGCTTTTGTCACTGCCCAAAAGAACGACGGGGGAGATCTGAATCATACCTCGAGAGCATGATGCTGGAAGCCAGGATTTCATCGCTATGTGCCGAATCGGGCTTCATCAAGAGGGTACTGAAAGCGGTGAGAGCCTTTTGGTAGTATTGCACGGCAACATCTAGCCTCAAGCGCGGTTCACCTCCCTCTCTCATAAAAGCTAGTTGCTTGGCTGAGATAGCAAGGCACGAGAAGAGCACCGCTGGACATCGAAGTGCTAGGACCGGAACAACAGTGGACCACGGCTTTTCCGAGGAAAATGCTTCGATCTATCAGATAAAAGAGTCAACGGAGCAATCTCATGGTGCGACCTGACAGCCGAAAGATAGATGATGGCTTGCCAACATACCCATCGAGCAACCCGTTCCACAAAATTTCGAAATATGACCACCTCCAATTCCGTCAGATGCAGCGGACTAGGAGTTGCAGACCCCACCGGGGAAGGAGGAGACCCAGTTGCACAAGGCTGAGGACCACGATCCACTAAATTGTTCGGTCCAAAGCGGTCCAATCCACCGCGCCTCGAGGATGATTCAGTGGACAAACAAGGTCCGCTCGCTAGACGCGCGTGTAGAAGGACGGACTCGAAGTTCCCAGAAGGTGACGCTTGGGATGAGCTTTGAGAGGGGCTTTTGTTCGGGGGAGCCCCCGAGGACAGCAGATCCTGATCAGAATCCTGACTCGTATGGGTTGGACCCGCTGTTCGAGAGATATCTTCCGGAAGCACAGTTTCATCCCGGTTGGGCTCTCTATGGGAATAGTTACGTGATATTTGGAAGGAGTCGCGTGAGGCAGACTGCTCGCTGACATACTGAGCTAGAACAGGTCCAAAAGCATACGAGGCGGTTGTGACGATACTCCGATCTATCTCGTCAGAGACTCGAGGAATGGAACAGCCGCATTCGAACTGGACGACATACCGATATTGGACACTCTGGCATTGCCCTCATTTGGACTATCGTACCTCTGAGAGCTACGCCGGATCTGACCTGGAGGACCGACTTCGTATACGCACGCTCGGTTCTTTTTGGTACAGTTGCCGCAATTTGGTTTGCGCTCGTCACATTTGACGTGCCGCGCCCTGCACGTCCGGCTGTAGGATAATGAGTTCGAGTCAGCAACAACACGTCATGACGATTCTTACTTCAGACCGGTAATGGGGCATCTTCGACGAGAGAGGATCCGACGTACCATCCTGTATTAACGCGAAGTCGTCTGACAGCGCTTCGAGACCCATCACTGTGAGGCATTGCTGTCTCGTCTCGGACGTTTTCATCCTTGTTTTCTTCGTCTCGAGGAGCCTCGTTGCGAGAAATCGAACTGTTGATATACCTCCAAACATCGGCTATGTTCCCGTAGGGTCCGGGAAATGCCTATCTATCAGTCTAGGTACCAAAATCGACTCTGCTTATCAGCGGCACGTTATTGCTGCAGCTTAGGTAGGAAAGACGGACTAGAGCGTTGAACTTTGCTAATTAGACCGCTCGATCTCCGGCTCTTATCTGTGCTTTGCACAATATGTCCTCCTACGGTACTGGGAGCCTACTATTGCTTAATTGTCGATTGTGAACCGGATTTTGGTGCTTGATAACAGCCTTAACATTCCCCTAAGATTCATTCCGATCCAAACGGCACCAAAGAACAGCCATCTTTATAACCCGAAATGTCTTATTCTCTACTCTAATATAAATTGGATTTCTATCAAACGCTTCATCAGGTCGACCCCATCTCGCTCTTACCCATTCTATGTGGAATCATTTGATAGAGACTCCAGAAGCCAATCGGACACTCAGCTCATGCGGCAGTTCTTCTTCATCTTTTAAGGGCTGTTTGCTCCCTCAAAATCGGGCTGCTCCGAAGTTGTCAAATCAACCTCCAGCGACCGTGTTGCTGTTATCGAGGCAACTGAACGCCGACCCGACCTGGCCAGCCCTGTATTGATCGATAATGCTCACGACATTGGCGTAAGTGCCCCCGACCGTGATCAGCATGCCAAGCAGGAAGAGTGCGACATGTGTGTAGAAGAGAGCGGCCATGATGGCTGAACCTTTGCGAGCGCCTCTGTGCAAGACGCACCAGAGGACTGCAGGGATGCAGACGCCCAGATAGCCAAAGCCCAAAGCTCCAATTAGAGAGACCAGGCTACCGTAGAATGGAATCGCCTCGCATAGAATCCAACCGAGCAAGCCTGTTCCGTACGTGCAAGACAGCCATACGGCCCAATGCGTCTTGGTGTTATGGGTCAGATGATGGCTGTTGCGCAAAAGCCGGACGAAAACGCTCTTGCCGGCGACGTGGACGCAAATCATCGTGCCGGCAATGAGTCCTGGGATTGCAATCGCGTACGAGATGATCTTGATTGTCGGGCCGGCCGAGCCCAATGCCGGCGATGCCACCCATCTGCCGCAGTAGGCATAGACGGTCGTGGCGAGGGCCAGATATGACGCCGTGATCCAAGCCATGCAAACGTAGACGCTCTTGAAGTAGTCTTGCGGTCTTCGCATCTCCGATATGACGGGGACAAAGCCCGAAGTGTTTGCGGACGAGGAAAAGATGGCCAGCGAAGCCGACCACGCGGTGGCAAAGGATGTTCCCATGGGAGGAAGGGCAGCGAAGCCGAGTTCGAAGTCACCTGTCTGAGGTGCAGCGGCCGGACGGTCGCGGAGGGTGACGGCAATCACCACGATCATGATCGCCGCAACGATGGAGATGAAGCCGACCCATGTGATCCAGCCGAGATTGTGGATCTTCCTGATGCTGGCGACCGAGGCCACGATGATGTAGGCGACGAAGCCGAACGCCACGCTGCAAGTCCCGTGCTTGGAGACGGCGTTGAGGGCGATGGAGAAGCCGAGGGTCGAGACGCCGGCGCAGAGGATCCAGGTGAAGAGATAGACGAACTCGGTGATCTCCTTGACCACGAACGCGTTCTTCTTGGTGAAGCCCAGCTGGAGAGCAGCGATGTGCGCGCTGTCCGCGATCGTGTGCACGGATGGGTACCGGAGCTTGAATTGCCCCTGGAGTACGGCACAGTAGGTGTTGAGGGCGCCCCAGAAGACGATGAAAATGCATCCGGCCACGGCACCGAGATTGTAGAGTGCGGCAGGGATCGAGAGGACGCCGGCAGCGAATGTCATCTTCAAGAACATGGCCGCTCGGATCCAGCCCACTGTGCGAAAGTTGACGCCATCGTGCCCGGTGACGAAGACTTCAGCCTCGTCAACGCTCCAAGACTCGGATTTTCCCTCGACAGGACTGGCCGGGACGGTGGCTTCGACGTCAGGCCTCTTTTCATCGATTTTGTCGTCCATCTTATCCTCAACTCAAGTGACTTTGATAAGGAGACAAGGGGTGGGATATTACATCCACGAACAATTCGCTGTGCTGGAGAGAACGAGTGAAGATGGCTGAGAGAGAAGTTGAAGCATCAAGAGCCTAAGAAGAGCTTTAATATATATATCTCTGAAAGGGCATACATATCTTTTACTTGTCCCAGGGTCTCATCTATGGTCTTTGGCAACCAGGATCCGGCCACATGTCCTGTCGAACACACCGACCTGCATCTCATTTAGCCTGGTGGAGACAGTGTGCGATAGATATCTTATCTGGACTTTAACGAAATGTACTGGCCATGATACAAAACAACGCCTCTGATGTCGGGAAACCGTCGCTGCGTCCAGGCGACCTTCCACGAAAGGCAATGATAGACAAGGCTATGGTATGGGAATCTCGAAGCTACCTCATGTAGTCGCAAAAGGACGCAGGGTTTGACTTTCTGGGAAAAGGTATTGATTGCAATATGTGTGGCGCGGACATGGTCGATCGTAGTCTCGCGTGAGTCGAGACGGGGTTTCTCGGCACGAGATTTTGGTTGATTGGACTTCCCCTCCCTGTGATACCTGCTGCACACGCCTTTGATCATTGCCTCAGTCCGCTCGGAACCTATTGTTCGTCTCGGAAACCTACGAGTATCGCATTGGGCTTCTCTGAGCCTTGGCGAGCCAATCGATTGATTCGGGCCGGCCTACCAAAGGGTTCCTAGAGACGATGGGAAACTCGGGCCGCTGGTTCGCGTGGCTTCATATCCGGAACTCGGCATTGCTTGTCGACGCTTTCCTTGCCTTCCGCTTTGGGGTATCAGGCACAGACGCGACATAAAGAAGCTGATAAGGCAGCGATATGAAGAGCGATGATATAGCTTCTTCATCCGTCTCACGTGAAGGCGATTATTAGCACCCGCTATTAACCATCCCTTCGACAACTGCAAACATGGCGATAGCATCGTTGGGAAAGTGAGTCTTGCGGCTTGCAAACGAACCCCCGCAACATCCTTAATTGACGGCTGAACACAGTGGAACGAAGCTCGATGCTGCTGAAGTTCGAGCACTTGCCAAAGCCGCTGGTCTGTCAATACCCGACAGTGTCATCGAAGACTGGCAGGTTCTTCTCGGAGGATTCGAGGACACTGCACAGCTCGTTCTGGCAGAGGACGACGGCCTGCCAATACCGGATCCAGACAAGTATCTCCGATCAGACATCGAGGTCCCAGCGGACAACAACAAAGGCGGTTGGGCGACGCGATGCTTGATCAAAAGCACGGCACCAACTAGCGATTTGCTGGCCGGGCGCACTGTGGCCGTAAAGGACAATACTGCCGTTGCCGGCGTCAGATGTACCAACGGTCTTCCCCCTATCAATGGAGAATGGATCCCTAAATACGATGCTGCCGTCGTAACTAGAGTGCTGGATGCGGGCGGCATAGTCACAGGCAAAGCTGGTACGTTTTTCCAAGTTACAGAGAGTCGTTCGAAAATAGAGGATTCACTGGGCTGATCACGAACTCGTAGCTTGTGAGAATGCATGCATGGAACCCATGTCCAATACTTCGTACACGGGGGTCGTCCATAATCCGTACGCAGACGGCTATACCTGCGGCGGTTCCAGTAGCGGATCCGGAAGGTTGGTCGCGGTCGGGGCTGTTGATATGGCTATAGGGGGCGACCAGGGAGGGTAAGTGTGTTTCTCGGCCTCCTGAAGCAACCAGGATGGAGGGATTCCTTTCAGGTGAGGTGACCGCGCTGTTAACGAAGGTGGAACTCCCAGTTCAATCCGAATCCCGGCAGCATTCTGTGGCATTGTTGGACTCAAGCCGACTTGGGGCCTGGTTCCATACACAGGTATCCTCGGTCTCCAGTCCACCATTGACCATACCGGTCCCATGACGTCGACCGTTCGAGACAACGCTCTCATGCTCGAAGCAATCGCCGGTCCAGACGGTCTAGACGACCGGCAACCATTTTCCATGCCTCCCGAATCATTAAAGTATTCGAGCGCCTTGGACGAGTTCCTTGCCACCAAGCCACGAGACCAACTTCTCAAGGGTTTTAAAATCGGTGTCCTGAAGGAAGGCTTCGCAGCACCGCAAATGGACTCGAACGTCTCCAAAGCCTGCCACTCGGCTATTTCCGATCTCAAAGCACTAGGCGCCGAGGTCGTTGAAGTCTCGGTCCCCAATCACGAGCAGATCTGCCTGGCGTGGAGTTGTGCCCTGCCACTCCGCGGCGCTCGCGAGGCACTCCTTGGAGACACCACAGGGCGCAAACAATTCGAACTGACGGATCGTAGTGTCCTCGCCGCTCCGGCCATGGGGCCGAACCCGAAGGCGTTCCTGTCGCAAGAGTTCTTCGACGCCCTCGGCCCTGGGGCCCAAAATCTGTACATGAGGTACCTGTACGTGAACGACAAATACGGCGCCGGCCTGCACGCCAAATGCACCAACCTGCTGAACAAGGCGACGCAATTGTACGATGCCGCCCTCGCGTCTGTCGATGTCATGGTCATGCCGACGGTACCTATGCCGGCATTGCCCTTTGCGGCCACGAGCGGCGGACCTCTGGCAAGTCTCTCGTATCCGCTCGGCGTGCTCAGCAACACCGCACAGTTCAATTCGACCGGCCATCCCGCGCTTTCTTTGCCCGTGGGGTTTGTCCCCGCCCCGGACAATCCGGACGTCAAGTTGCCCGCTGGACTCCAGATTGTCGGCAAGCGTTTCGAGGATCTGACGACCTACAAGATCGCGGCGGCGTGGGAGGGGAGCAAAGACTGGAAGAAGCTGGTTTTCGCCGACTAGAGCAAAAAGGGAAATTTCTAGTGTCATGAAGATAAAAGGAGGATACTACAGTACTATTGTAGGTAGGTGTCTGATATCTTGATGAGGATATATATTTTTTTGAATCATTCAATCCTCCTCCGCATTGAAGCTGAGCTGCCACAGCAAGCCCACAACACATGGATCCTAATTTGGACCCCCTTTGGAGATGATTTCTTGTCCTTGATTTTGCTTCGGCACTGGTCTCGTCCGCGGACTATGAGCCCTTCACTTCAATCACATTGTCTAACACCCGTCCAGCGTTGCCCTGTGGACAGGGAAGGCTAAACACAGCAAGTAATAAACGATCCTGAGAATGTCTGTCGGCAGTGCAACATCAGTTGAGATGCTGAGCTCAAGGATCATAGGGAATATTCCCTATTTTTCCTGAGGAAACTGTTGAAAAGGGGTCGGTACCGCACCCAAATTGATCCTTGGTGGACATTGCTTCAAGTTGCCGCCTTGCATGGAAGGAGGAATCGTACAGTCACAACCGTTACCCAGTAAGAACATGCTGACATAAACTGACACTAGAGTATCGCTTATGCCTCGAGCAATAAACAAACGTAAAGAACAAGCCCTTGCAAATGTCCCTGGGTGGCGAGTTCTCCAGCCCCGAGGCTTCAGTAACCGGCATGCAGACTGCGACCATTGACCTGCGAAAGCGACTCCCCATCATCGGACGCTAATGTTTGTGTTGATCACTGCACCTGCAACTGTGATGTTCGACACGGCCACGCGCGTGTCCTGCCCGTTATAACCCCTGCTACTGGGGTTTGTGGAGGTGGCAAATCTCCGATTGTTGGCACTTCCAGGGAACGGGTCGCCGGGATCACCACGCCCTGCGCCGTAGGTAGCAAGCTGCCCCAAGCCGTCGGCCTGCACCAGGTCGACCTTGCGATGCCTTTCGTTTCTGTTATTCGGAACAGCTCTGTCGATGTGCCAGACTTTAATGGTAAATCAGTAAGAGACTACGACCTTGGGGGCCGGGGACGGAGCTTACTGAGAAGCCCTCCTGCAGGGAGGGATGTGTCATAACCTGTTTGCTGACGGTTCTCGAGGAGGAAATATTCGTTGCTAGTCAGGTCCCCGTTCGTCCACACGCGATGGACGTCGTGGGTTATCTTCACATCCTGAAGAGAAACAGGGCGGTTGTTCGTCTCGTTAACCTCAGTGACCCACCCCTGTTGGGACTTGCACCATGCGGATGGATGACACGGCCGAGACCCGGGAGGGTTTCCACCCCACGACCCTCCAGCCATCACACACCAGTTTCCGATTCCTGGAGAGCTGTTGTCTGCATCGTACAGGTCGGGCCATCCGAAGAGTATGTGGCCAAGTTCATGTACACAGACGCCCACCTGCCCATCTTCCGGGACGGTCAGGAATCCGTAAACATTCGCTGGGCCAACAACTCTCTGTCTATAGAGCATCCATTTGACAGACCAGATATCATCCATGTTGCCGGACTGTTCGGCTCCTCTCCCAGCATGGACGACGATGAAAGCATCCACATAGCCGTTGTGGTCATTATCGTAATCCCCGAGGTCAGGAAGCTGGGCAACAGCCGCAGTCACGGCATCCTCGCCCAGATCTCGAGAATTAGGAGTAATGGTTCCTGCGGATCCGCCACGTCCAGCATCGCCATTGGCATAATAGATTTTGGGATGAGGCATTCGAAAGGGACCAACTACCCGCCCGACCAGCGAGATGTTCCTGCCACTCACGTCATGAAAATACTCACTGACACTGCCATATCCAACACCACCTGGGCGGAAAAAGAATCGGTCATAGTGTGCGGCGTCGTGATTTGGGCCCATTTGCTGGTCGCTGAAATCGACCAACACGACGACAACCCTGGAGGGAAACGTGAGCGTCATGTTCCTAGACATCAACGCTGAGAAGGGCAAACCGGATATCATTGCGGAGTGGTGCTCGGTCCGCTGCTCCACCTGCCAACTGGCTTAAACTTGGAGCCTGAGCGAAGTGGTCAGGTGGAAAGATGCAGCCATCGTTGAGACCGAGAACACATCCTGTAGGACGGCTCAGCGGGACGTCATCATCGCCTGTCTGAAGTTGGCGTTGTAGTTCCGCAGTTGGAACGTTGTTGTAGTAGTCGGGGTGAGGCGGACAGAAGCATGGCCGCGCAACGTTGTCAGTACGACGGCCCGACATCCTGGCGTTCGCTGCAGTAATATCGGCTGCTGACCCGAGACAAGAATACTTGGTCGTAGAGTCCATTGCTGTTCCTATTGCCAAAAGATGAGAGAAGGCAAAGACTTAACAAGAGGAAATGTCCCATCCTTCTGTGCATCAAAACGCTTTATGGTCCGGGCGAATATATGCATTATGCGGCTGGATGAAATGCCTGAGCTGAGTGACAGGCTGATACGATGAGGGTGTCAAGGCTCCCTTTGACCGAATGGCTCTGGCTCTCCTCACACCTTTGTATGCGAGTGACTTGCAAGGCTATGAGGGAATTGACCCAGCTCTCGGCGTTGGCATTACCAATTAGTCGAGCAGACATCTCCATCCAGTCCCGCGAGAGACTTGGATAGATGTTCCGAAACAAACGAGGTGCAGATACGATTCGCCCAGGATTAGAATATCCGAACCAAGGAAAGATGTTTGTAATACCGTGGCTCAGCCTTAAGACATGTACGAACCAGACCGAGAACCTTCGCCCTCAGACATGGTCGGCGATGTCAGACAGAGCTCTGAGGTCGTGTGTAGAGGCTTGAAGTAACTTAACGGGATCTTGATCATATCCGATGGTTGGATTTGCAAGACAGTATGGAGCTGAAACTCAACCCATTAGCCCCCGTATTTGCTTGCATATGAAGCGAGCTGCACGAAGAGCCAAGAGCGAGGATTCAAAGCCAAGAGCCAAGAGCCAGCCATGACACGAGACGATTCGATATGCACGGAGTCCTTCTGGTACACCGTGGAATATTGAGGAGGCGCAGCTGAAGCTGGGTAGTGAAAGTCGATACGTGATGAATGGCTGCTTCATGGTGTCCTACGCGTGACGACAGCCGTTGGTGCTCTGCGGCTCATCCTGATGGGGCCCTTTCCAAGTCGGAGTGAAGTGTGAAGATGCATGAGATTGTTTTGAAGGTCGAGGAAGGCGAAAGCAAATAGTCCTGTGAAGGTCACGTGGAGTCACGTGCGGAGAGAGGTGGCTGGGCGTGACTTCCTGCTGCCTTGACATTCAATCTTCCCTCACTTATCAACACCATCTGAATATAGCTCCCTGGAGCTTGACAGCTGAAACTCGCACGCACCGCATCTGTATCTATGGATATGTGGCATCACCGACCACCTGCGCCGATCGAAGATTCATGACGCTCAGTCGCTCTGTGAAGTTGAGAATCTTTCTTTCTTTTCAGGCATCACGCTCGACACCCTCCAGCGTCACAGTCATCACTTCATCCAATGGGTTGAAGAAACAAAGGCTGTAATAGTTGCCCATGGACGTCGGCACCGCAAAACTCATATCGAGTGGCCCGATGTTGTTCGACGCGGCTTCGCTCTCGGGCGTCAATCTCACGTGTGCTTGACCTCGGACTACCCCTTGGTGACGGACTTCAACCTTGAACTTCTCATGCAGCACCGATTTCTGTTGCCTGGCAGAAGAAGTCGAGGATGCTGCAATGATTTGCGATATGCGCACTGTGCAAGCATCAGCGAGAGTTCTAACAATATTCCGCACAAGTTACTTGACGGCTTCGCTATCCTCGGCGCAGCTGAAGAGGCCTATCGCAGGGAACCACTGACCGTGTTGACTGGCTCGGCTTTTGTCTATCAGAAACCCATAGTAACATTCAGATTCTGCATGCGCAAGCACTGTCAAGTCCCATGTGGAACATATCCCCAGCGATATGAACAAGGTTATGAAGAATATTATCTTGTTCATTGCTTCGACTGAAGGCCACACTATTCCAGCAGCACAGGGATGGACGTTGTTATTGAGATAGAAAGGTGGAAGGCAAAGTGGTGTGTAGGTGAGAGGTAAGAACGTTTCGGGAGGCCACGTCCTAAAGATTGCACAAACAGGTTGTATTCCCCGTCCACTGTTGTCGTTTGCGGTTAACCGTTCTAGCCAGGTCTTGTCCAGCGTCGTTCTACTGATTACTCGAGGCTTACGGACGAGGTACGAAACAGCGTCATTACAACAAGTCATGTTACGCCGACTTGACAGCGAATTGTTTACCCGACCACGCATCTCCAAGTCGCACCCTTCACCCCTAATCGAATCGCATACAACTGGCTGCTATCTGGAATGTTGCATAAGCCAGCTGGAACGGAACACGGGAGGGCGCCCACTACCTTGTGTCAATTCGATGTTCCTTGTGCCTCTGAAACCCCATCCACTCGAACATTGTCCTCAATATCCTGAATGACAGTATTGCCTACCAGCACAACTGAGCCCAGCATGCCCGACAGTGGCATGTTCTGCGAGATGGCTCAGGCCGAGCGCGGTACCAACTCGAAATCTCTCACATTCGGCCAGCATTCTGAACTAGGATCGCAGCACCAAGAACCGACAAACAAGCTCCAGACACAATGTCTAGACGGCCTCCGAGGGGCATGTTCTCTGGTCGTCTACATCTATCATTTTGCAATACCGTTCTACGAAGACGGTATACAACATGGATATGGGCACGGCGGGAACGGTGGAGGCCATTATGCGTGGCTGCAACTACCCATTGTCAAAGTCTTCTACTCGGGCACTGCAATGGTGCCCATTTTCTTGACAACTGCCGGCTTTGTGCTCTCGATCAAACCCTTGGATGTGGCTATAAACTCCGGCGTTGGCAGTCTGAATGATACCATCAGCAAATCGGCCTCTCGACGAGGCTTCCGCCTGCTCCTTCCTGCCACTTTCGCTTCGTTTGTGGTGATGGTACTGGCGAGGTGTCGGCTGTACGACTACCCAATCGAACGGATCCGAACCTCAGACACTTTTCTGGCACCCAGACCTCTCCATATGCACACCAGCGTAGAGCAATTCTTCGACTGGACGACATATCTGCATAGAGAGCTGGCAAACTTTTGGTCTTGGGACCCGACGGCACCTTCCTCGAGGACATCCTCTTATGGCGCCCATCTGTGGACGGTCCCAGTTGAACTTCGCGGCTCTTTGGTGCTCTACTTGTTTCTGACAGTTTTTGCACAAGCACCAACGCTCGCTCTAGCGGCTATGGCCGCTCTCATGGTGGCGTATTGCATGTCTTACGACCGCTGGGATGTTGCACTATTCATCACCGGAGCCGTCCTTGCGAAGGTCCAGTTGTTGACATCGAACACGAAACGCTGCTCCGTCTTGCCGAAATTCTCCCTCCGATATCCCAGGAATCTTTCCAAGTTGCATCTCGAAAAGTTGGCACCGGCCATCTGGATCGCGTCGCTTGTGCTGTCGTTGCACTGCCTTTCCTTCCCCGAGGTCGATGGACTCATGACACCCGGATTCTCGACCATGTCTCGAAGTCTGGACTGGGTTCGGCAATGGCAGTCCATTGGGGCAGCGTTGCTCCTTCTCAGTATAAGCCGTCTTCGTTGGCTCCGAAAGTTCCTCGCACGGGAATGCTTTCTGGCAATAGGGCGCCTGTCCTTTGCTACCTATATTGTGCATGAGCCATTGCTCCAGGTCGCGGGGTGGAAACTTGTTCCGGTGCTGGCATCGATTTCGGGAAAGCCGATCTCCAGTGGGCTGCCGTTTGCCCTTGCGTTTGTCTTGTTTTCGCCTGTCGTTTTTGTGACGGCCTGGTTATTTTATCGTTTTGTCGAGATACCGCTTTTACGCTTTACCGGGTATATGCAGGGGCTCCTTTTACCGGGTGCAACAGCTTGAAAGCACATAAAGAAAAAGTCATTATGGAGACCTGGGCACATATGCACATATGCCTAATCGAGCCAACATCCTATTCTAGCAATAACATCGCTCGGGTATTCCGGCCGGGGGCAAAAGCAGTCTCCAGGATGACTGGGGCGCCGAACTGCATATCTTAATGCTCCCCCTTGTGGAACACAGTACGCGCGAAGAATGCATGTGATAGTCCATATCGCGACTGGTCCGCCCGAAGATAAGCCTAAGTAAGCATTTATTATGTACCCCAGCCAAAGGAATGGTCCACCCGCTGACATGTCCCCGCAGACCCATGCTGTGTGTTGGCTCTGCAAAAGCACGCCGATGCAATGTCGGAAAGGTCCGTCTTCGTGCTACGGTGTCTTTCGATGAAGGAAGGGTTCTTGTCGCCCTACTACTTGCTTACCGTGCGCTCTCAGGGAGTAGGTCTCTCACACCGTCGTTGCGATCCACCGACAAGGAGCCACCTCGACGCAATGCAACACACCTCATGCACGGGCAGCAACCAGGGTTGAGGCCAAATGATCCTTCAGGCAAACAGCAATGGACACGGTAAACGTCTGCCATCCGCCGGTCTTCGTTGGGAAGGTAAGGTCGGTTTTGACGGATACGTATGTGCATGACCACGAGCATGAGCATGAGCACGACCACGAGCATTGGTCCGACGGACACGGTACCGCACCAATACCACATCGAAGCCGGGACATGGTGCCAGCGTGGTAAGCATCCGCTGCGAAAACCAAAAGGTCAACAGAGAACAGGACAGCATGGGACCAGGCGCCTCGCGCAAATCTACGCTCGGCTTGCTTGGAAGTATAAAAGGCGTCATGGGTCACCTCCACTGGATATCTTGGTTTCAAGTACCTCGATCATAACAATCCAGTCTCCGCAATAAGCCATGAAGTTCACCATCAGCAGCGCCCTCCTGATACTGGCAGCTCTCCAGCAGAGCTGCCTGACGGCTCCGGTCCCAGACAACAGCGCTATGCTCGGTAAGTGACTGCATCCTATGTGAGAGAATACCCATTTCTTCTCGTTCTAACCAGAGTATGATAGCTGCGCCGGTTACCAAGCGCTACCCTCTTTTCCGCTACAGCCCTGGATTGGAAGAGGCGGAGGGTGATGCTGAGATTGCGGCACGATCGATTGAGAAACGTTATCCCCTCTTTCGATACAGCCCCGGACTGGACGAGGTAGAGGAAGATGCCGAAGTTGCGGCACGATCGATTGAAAAGCGATACCCTCTCTTCCGCTACAACCCCGGATTGGAAGAAGCAGAGCCTGAGGACGAGCCTGCTGGAATCGAGAAGCGATACCCTCTCTTCCGCTACAGCCCTGGATTGGAAGAGGCAGAGCCTGATACGGAGTAGGCGCACCAAGGCGCCGAAGCATTTGGCCGACCCTAGGATGGGAGATGGATCACATTGCAGCTGAAGAAATCGCTCAACCAAGACAAGACGTATCAGCAATAGAAGAAGAAAGCCATAGAGCTCTCAATAGATCAATGGACGTGCGAAGCATCAACTTGTTCGTTGAAATCGAAGTGCGAAGCCCGTCGGCAGCGGCAAGGGCCGCCCGAGTAGCGCCTTGGCACAACGGCTGTCGTCATTGTCCTCAAGTTGTCGCCTGCCAGCTCAGCTCCTTGCCCTTCAGCGTTTCTATCGCTAACGGTAACATGATACTAATCAGCCTCGGGCCTCGCTCCTTTGCGAGTCCCTGCACTGAAGAATGTGCAAGCGCGTTATTGCTGTCGAGCTGATACGATGTTCCCGTCGAGCTCAAGCTTCCACCCGTCGAAGTTCCTGTAACATCCGCCCAGAGACCCACCACACAACCATGTGAAGGCTATATCCGGAAGTGCAAAAATTTGGCCTCAAAATCACACACAAAATGCCGGGGTGTAAGTTGAGGGCATTGCTGAGATCTGAGGCCCCTCACTGACTCAAATTGCAGAGCTCAATCGGTAGAGCGTGTGGCTCTTAGGCAAGACCAACCTCAAGGTTGCGGGTTCGAGTAATTGCAATCTGTCCCTCAGGGTTTAGCATCGACATTGACCGTAATCAGGTCCCGCCTGTAAGTTATAGCGGACCAGTACGTGAAACGTGAACTAACAATGTTTCAAGTCGGCTCAAGTCCGTTGTTCAGACATCTTTTTTGCCTGTTTTCTTTTTTGGCGGTATCTCGGCCGTACCTTGACTTTCGGCGTAGTATTGGCTGAGGAGAGCTTACGCAAAGTTTCCCGGCTAAGACACACCTTTTCTCTCGTTGATGACGGCGACGAGCTACCATTCGGGATCTTTTCACGCACTGACCCCTGAGCAACATGCATTTCTCCAGAGCCAGACTACTGGCGTTGCTGTTTTACCTCCTTACGGTTATATACCTTACCGTCCAAATCACATTCCTCCATTTTGGTCGTTGCGTCCATGTTTCAGCCAAGCCGGTTGGTCCATTGTCGGATGCACTCAAGCATATACTGACCGCGAGCCGACATGAAGACTACAATATGCGGAGTGGATACAGCTGCTTCATATGCAGGATACATTAAACTTCCTGCGGGCACCTGGTCCAACCCGGCCAGACACGATATCAACTTGTACGGAGCGACCGCTTCCAAAACAAGCAGAGCTGAAAACATAACAGGTTCTACTGGTTCTTCGAAGCACAGGAAGCCAGCCCACGAGAAGCCCCTTTCGTACTTTGGCTGAGCGGAGGTCCTGGTGCCTCCTCGCTTTTAGCTTTGTTTCAGGAGAACGGTCCCTGTTCGATCAACAGTGACTCTAACTCAACGACGCAGAATTTTTGGTCGTGGAACCGGAAGGCGAATCTGCTCTATATTGATCAGCCGGTGCAAAGTGGATTCTCCTTTGATAGCCTTAGCCCTGGGTTGATTGACCTGTTAACTGGGCGCATTTCGCCAACAAAAAACTCCTTGTTCCCGAGAGATCCTCTCAAGAGAAAATGGAACTTGGTGCCTGGAGTATTCTCTAGTCAGAAGTCTGAAAATACGGCGAACACTTCGCAGCAAGCCGCCGAAGTGGTCTGGCATTCACTAAATGCTTGGTTCAATTCATACCCCCGATACAGGCCTGCTAACGGAACAATCCACCTCTTCACCGAATCTTATGGCGGCCATTACGGCCCTGCCATGGCCAAAATGTTCCAATCCCTCAACGAGAGAAACCGCTTGTCCGTCTTCCGAGTGGGCACTCTGACCATCATCAACGGATGCATTGACACACTGGTGCAGGATGAGGCATATGCAACGTTTCCTTTGAATAATACCTATGGACTGGAGCTTTACAATATTTCTATGCTTGCCGAGGCTGAGCGGGAATGGAAACGCTGCGAAAGACTCACAGCAGAATGCCGACGAGTCAAAGACCTGGACTTGCATATCAATGACGCTGGTCGGGCCCAAAGAGACATCTGTATGCTAGCTTCCAAGCAATGTCTCAACGGCGTCTCTGGAGCTTACGCTGCAGCCTCAGGAGTTTGTTCTACGTCCTCCATACGGGATAGGAGCTAACTCTCGCAGCGTAGCTGGTTTGACATCTGCCAACACCGAGAGAATCCATTTCCGTCTCCCTACTTCATCGGATTTCTGAACAGGGAATGGGTTCGGGATGCGCTCGGAGTGCACCTGAATTTCACCATGATGTCAACCGTCGTTCGAGAGGCATTCGAAAACAGTGGTGATTATGTCCAGAACGAGCCGTTGCGGGACTTGGGTGCATTGCTCGACTCCGGTGTCAAGGTAACATTGCTCTATGGTGACCGTGACTTTGCCTGCTCGTGGGTCGGTGGAGAGCGTGTTTCGTTGTCTGTTCCACATGAGCACGCCGACGCATTCGCTGCTTCGGGATATCAGGAAGTCGCAATTAACGGCCGTACAGCAAGCGGGATGGTACGACAGCACAACAACCTTGCATTTGTGCGTGTCTTTCAAGCTGGTCATCAAGGCAAGTGGACACCATGGCTGACAGCAGCCATAAGCAACGAGGGCTCATAACATGTCGAGCAATACTAACTTCCATCCCCGATTACCCCAACAGTGCCGGCCTACCAACCAGAAGCATCTTACCGCATATTCTCCAGGATTGTCACTGGAATGGATATTGCTACTGGCACCATCTCTGTCGACACCGAATATCGGACTAAGGGCCCTGAGTCAACTTGGCATGTGCAGCTGCAGTGTCCAGCTGCAGATTTGCCGCAATGCTACCTGCTTGCACCGCAAACATGCACGGGTGAGATGCTGCAAGCCTTGGACAACGGGTGTGCAATTGTGGAGAATTGGATTGTCCAAAGGACGACCCACGGGAGCTGTGGCAAGTGAGTGGAGGTCGACGCTAAGCTTGGAAGGAGTGCATCCTACAGCTTGCATGCTGCAGGGCTCCGTGTACATGTATGAGCTGTCGGCCCACGCGGCCGTACTGGCATCTGATTGCTCGCCGCTTCTTCCTCGCTCAATCTGACCGAGCCCCATATCTTCATCCACCAATGAACTTCCAGCATAAAGTGTCTCGAAGCATCCAGGTGAATACGTCGCTTTTGCAAGAGCTTCAGGCGCTGTAACGCGCCCCGTCTCTCTCGAGAATTCAGTCTACCTCTGGCAAGAGCCCCCAGCCCCGAAGCTGGCATACTCCTTCCATACCTGAGGAACCTAATAGCAATGGGACCGGCACGGTATTCGAGACTCGTCCCCGACGAGGAGGAGGACCATGGAGCCTCGACGATGCCGCGTCTCAAAGCCCTACAGCAGACTACGGAATGGTCACCGTCGCCCACGCTATGGAGACTCAGCACCATCCTGCTCTCCATTCTGTGCATCGTACTCCTCGTCGACAGAAAACTCTCCAACCTCGAGTTGGGCAGCTACGAGCACGGCTTCGAGACCGACCTCACCGCGGCGCGCCAGTCCATCAAGCTCCAGAAAATCCAATTCACCGGCGGACTCAACTTCTCCCCGGCCAACGGGACCGTCTACCGCGCGCACAACAGCGCCGACGGGAACGAATACGTCGGCCCGCCCAGCCCAGCCATCGACGCAGCGTGGACAAGCCTCCTCGACGGCCTGACGGTCAAGATCCCCAAGCTCGACCCGGGCAACCTCAAAGACATCGGCTACGAACTGCCGTCCCTGCCGGGCTACCTGACCACCACGCTCGACGTGCACCACACGCTGCACTGCGTCAACGTCGTCCGCAAGGCCCTCTACCCGGACTACTACCAGGACCGACACAACGACGCGCGGGCCGCGCGCCTGCACCTGGAGCACTGCCTCGACTATGTGAGGCAGTCGGTCATGTGTCATGGCGACTTGAGCCCCGTGCGGTTGGTCTGGGACGACAACTTTGGCCGCGAGGTCCCGGACTTTGAGACCTGGCATACGTGTCGCGACTACGGGTCCATCAGGGACTGGGCTGTGCAGAATATGGTTCCCCCGCCGGTCGATTTGGATGATTAAGTTGACTTCGCAAGGGTGCGGTGCGTGGGTGATGTCTACATATAGGTAGATACAGATACGTAGACACGTACCCATATAACCCAATGCTACACTAGACCATGGACTTTATAAATGAACTTGTTTGTCGACTGCGATGCAGTGAGTATGTATGTATTGATTGAGTATAGATAGGATTCGCTGTATATCTGATGTGACACATTCGCGTATATATGGATGTATCTATCTACCTACCTATCTATATGGAAGTTTCCGCGTGTATCGTGGCCAACTCAAACCTCATCCCGTCCCGGCCTCAGCATCAGCCCCAGCCTCAGCCTCCAAATTATGCAACCTGGCACTCTCGAGCACATGCTCGAACTCGACGTTCCCGGCCTTCGCCCACGCGTAAATGGCATCGAAATCCCGACACGTGTGCTCGACCGTCCCGTTCGCGACGGGGAGAGTCATGCCCGGCACCCAATCCCAGGTCAAGATGTTCGTGTCGGCCCGACACATGGTCGCCTGGCGGAGCACGTCGAGGCAGTGGTCGAGATGGTACCCGCCGCTGCTGTCGGGGCGGTGGCCGTAATGCCACTCCGAGACGCCCCGGCGGAGCATGTCGATGCAGTGCAGTTGGTGGAAGACGGCGATGAAGCCCAAGCCCATGCCGCCGCCGCCGCCTAGGGAAGGGTGAAGCGTGTAGGTGTGCCGATTGAGCTGCCTGAGGTCCGTGTCCGTCAGGCGGATCATGCCGACGGAGGTGATGTTGGACCATGCTGCCTCCACGTCCGGTGTGGGTTGGCCTTTGAAGGGCGTGGAGACGTCGAGGTCTGCGGTGAAGAGTGCGGTGTGTCGTCGTCGTCGTCGGATGAGATCGCGGAGCGGAGGGGGTGTGTAGGCGCTGTCGCATGCGGCGCAGAGGGCGTCGTCCGGAGCTGGAGTTGGTGTTGGGATGGGCGGTTGGTGTCGTGGGAGGGGGACGATCACCGGGGCGAGAACGAGATAGCTGAGGAGGGCCACGACGAGGCAGAGCACAATGTTGGTTGCGATCGAGTACTTGAGCAAACGGGCTTGCTGGCGGCAGCGCTGATAGTTGGTGTGAAGAAGCGTGATATCATGAAAAGAGTCTGCTTCTTCTTCTTCTCCCGAGGAGTGCAACTCATGGCGCTTGAGGAGTGCCACTTCGGACTGGGAGTGCTGTTCGTCGAGCATTGTATAGCTTGTCTGGCAGCTGTTGCTGTTGCTGCTCCCGTGGTCGACGTTCATGGCGGCGACGGTTGTCTGGGACCAATCTCTAATGGATGCGGTTCCTTTGGAGCCAGGCACTGATCTGAAGAGGTTCACTTCCTATTGTGCAATGATACCGCCCTGTAGGATGGGACGGTGTGATCTTCAACATTAACGTCCCTTGCGTGGTCGGGGGAGACACTCGGACAGAGGCCCGAACAGCGCCCTCTCCTGGTACGTCTGTGTGTTTCTTTCTCTCTCTGTAATTGTGCGTACCACCCACGGCAGGACGAGGTGAGTCTTGTGGTTGTCAAGCTCGAATCGCAGGAACACGTTCCGCACGTCCATGACGCCAGAGCTGTCCTGGTTGTTCAAAGAGCACGTCAAACAGCTCATTAGGCAAAAATGTCAGACAAGGTAGTAGTGCATAACCTTTGCTGTAGGGTGACAGGTCGGTTCCTGCACGACGTCGGTATATGCACTGTCAATCCTAGTGGGTCTCAGTTGGGCCCCTCTCCCCCGCCCTCCTGATGCGGTATACATACGTCCGAGATCCACAATGTTGCTGAAACGAGGAGCTGGTCTCGCTGAATGTTTCCATCGTCTTGCGCCACCAAATCTAGAAGAAGGTTATGGACTCGGTAATAATGTGGTTTGATGGGTTCGTGGACGGGGCGAGCTTCGGAACGATGCGTAATGGTTAGCATCATGCATGGAAAATCCTTTCGGCTGATATACGGGTTTCTGGGGTAGATTGTCGCCTCCGAAGCTTTTCCTCCTCACTGCATGGGGAACCTTGACAGTGTGGATCTCTTCGTGTCTGAATTTATTAATCACTGTGCTTCATGTGGATGGAGTTGTGCGTGTTCTGGCCAGACAGATAACTGCACGTCGGTCAGATGAGGTAAGGCATCAACTTCGAGAAGCTGACCCTCCTTTTCTTCTTGGGTGTCATTGCAGCTGCTTTTGCGCTCAAGCGGATTCAAGGTCGGATTGCCTCATGCATGGTTTGATCAACGTACCGATAGTCGAGTCAGGCAACTGTAGATCATAATTTATCAGAATGAGGTAGTAGTGATTTTTGCGTCAGTTGGTCAGAAAATGCGATACATCTCGGTTTCCTTTTGATACCGATTACACCCGTCATTACAAGTCGGTATCGAGCTCGCTGTATGGAAGGTCATTTCAGAGCTCGAACACGGGCAAGTAGAAGCAATACCTGAGAAATAGTCCCCGGACCATTTTCTGGACGGGCGAGCTCTCCACCTTCATCAGACTTACACTTCAGACCGAGAAGGTTCGCCCATTCTGAAATATGACTTGAAACTTCTACCGCCTTGCAACATAACATGGACTACGAGAAACTGCCACCAGACCCCGTTGATGAAGACGAGCTCTCAGCGCCAACCCCCAGATCTCACTGGCAGCATCTCTTACCAAAGGCGCTGGCAATAGCAATTTCATTTAATGCGGGCCTCGTTCTCGGGTTGACCACCACCATATTCATCTACACAAGCAGACACCATGCCTTCCGTCCGTCGGTTGCGACGTACGACACGACCTCGCAAGTTCTCACTCTTCCAAGAACTTCACGCTCATTCAATCTTTCCGACTTCAACTTCGCATCACCCCAGCAGAATGAAACAACAATATGGGAATCCTCGGTGCCGAGTGAGATGTTCCTCTACGTCGACGACCCGTCCTCGGCCGGTCTCCCGCCGGGAATACCACTGGCTACAGTGAAGACCGACTTTTCCAAAGTGTCATCAGCAAAGGCGATTCACTCTCTACTCCACGAGCGCCCGGAGTCAAAGTCGTCCGACACAGAGCTCACCAACTTCTACGTACCTTCGGTGCTGCACCAACTGCACTGCGTAGCTTGGCTCCGCCAAGCTTACATTGGCGCTGCATATGAAGGCAACATAGCACCGTACGAACATGTCTCGCATTGCTTCGAGTTCGTCCGCGAGGCGATCAAGTGTGCCGGAGATGTGACGTTAGAGGGCCATGATGAGGGCATGTTCAGCGTGGCAGGAGGGAGGGCGGCAATGCATTCATGTCTGGACATTGAGAAGTTGCTGGAGATGATGAAACGAGGGGAGAGGATGGTCGAATATGAGGTGGCGCATGTTTGACGGGCGGGTCAGACTGAGACAGTCGACAGGAACCAACATCGGCACTTGCTGACCCAGATGACAAGCAAGTATTCAGTATATAGAGTCGTGATGTACCTTGATTAGACACAATGTGTTGCTTAGTGAACGATGATTCTTGTAGAACTACAGAGTATGAATGATGAAGGTGCTGAAAGTGAGGTGCTGGTAATAGCGAAGTGAAAGGGGCGGCGCCAAGACTTATGACGATGAGCATGTTCACCTTTATGCTGCGTATTATTTAAGCCTTCTTCGGTGGTTTAGCTCCACCATCTTGGCTTGTTGCTCACCTGAGACTTCCCTCACCTCTCATTGTCCGCATACGACTCGCATGGACAGCGATGACGTTGCCTGAGGAGCTGTCCTCCATTCCCTTGGCCTGACTGTGTGGTTCTTGCTAACAAGTAGGTGTTGACGTCCTCAGTTGGCGGCCTTGTCGCTGCACCAAGGGACTCAACACCTCTATTTGCAGGTTCCGTGCGCGTATTCGTTTCTTGCCCTTGACTGCACCTTAGACGGTCCCAGTAAACGCGAGAACATGATGTTGCAAACGCACGAGATCGGAGGAATGTCGCCCAGTTCTCAGCCAAGCGCCATAAGTTGGCTTACATTTTGACGAGCTGTGTTGCCAACCAGCTCTGTCGGTCCAAATCTCGTCCGAGAGTTTACTGGACAGGGGCATGACGTCCCCTGCAACGGATTAGCCATTGTGCAATACCCAGGCATATATTATCCCAGGAGCCCTCGCCAGCAGCCTACAACACACGGCCTGACTGGCTGGGTAAGTTTGTAGTAAAAGCTCTACCTGTACTTACACTTCGTGCTCCTCTACAAAAGGCCCTTGAAGGTACAAGAGCTGGGCGAAAGGACATGGGTCTTTTGTACTCGAAAGACTGGGATCCCGCACAGAGAATCCCGGACCTAACTGGAAAAGTTGCCATTGTCACGGGGGCAAAGTACGTCTGGTACGTCGCCGCCGCAGAACCTGTCACTGACGATACCACAGCGCTGGCATTGGGTACGCCGTAACATTGCGGCTTGCTCGCCATGGCGCCAAAGTGTATCTAGCGGCGAGAAGCGAGAGCAGAGCTCAAGAAGCTATCGAGAAACTCTATTCCGAAATCCCGACACTCGAGAGAGGGAAGCTTGTCTGGCTGCCGCTCGACCTGGCAGACCTCGACAGTGTCGCGAAAGCAGCGGAGACGGTTCGTCAGAACGAGGCTAGGCTCGATATACTCGGTATGCTTACTAGCATTCTAAAAGTCGCAAGTCTCCGCTGATACTCTACCCCAGTCAACAATGCTGGCCTGGCGACAAAGAGCTTCCAGACCACTCCAAACGGGTTCGAGATGACAGTCGGAGTCAAGTATTACTAGCGACGCAATCTATCAGAGCATCTCATTAAGCTGACATACCGAACCAGTCACCTCGGGCATTTCCTCTTCACTCTCAATCTCCTTCCTCTTTTGAAAGCCACAGCCGCCATGAAAGACTCGGACGTACGCATCGTCATCGTACGTCAGACACCATTCTTGCATGTATTGTTGCTTGCTCAACAGCAAGCTCTGACATTGCCCGAGCGTAGGTATCTTCACCGGGCCACAAAATGCTGGTCCCTGGTAAAATGCGGTTCGACAAAGTCGACGACTTCAGGTACCCTGGTATGAGCTTTCCGCCCAATTACTCGGGAATGCGCAACATGTTCAGCAGGTATGCCGTCAGCAAGCTGGCGAACATCCTGTTAGGGAAGGAACTTCAACGACGACTGGACGACGATGACGTGCCCATCATCACGACGTCAGTCAATCCGGGCCCCGTTAACACCCAAGGCGCAATGTCACTTTTCCCCGTCTGGGTGCAACATATCCTGAGCCGGCTGTGGGTTGCACCGAGCACAGGCGCCATTCCCGTCCTATATCTGGCGACGGAGCCCGAGATCAGACGACACCCCGCCAAATACAAGGCCCTATACTTCACGACGACCTGTAAACCGACAGCGCCCTCTGCGGTGGCTCAAGATCCCCTATTGGCGCGAAATCTGTGGGAGACGAGCATGTTGGCCGTGGCTGATTGGGTCAAGACGTGAATCAAGCTGGGTGGTAGGCGTGGCGTTTCTTTGAGTAATGCTTCGCAGTCGGTGTGTAGGCGAGACTATACGTTCGAGGACAGTACTGCATCTAGATCGTCCGAAACAGCCCTGTTAGATTCAGACATCTAAACAGCGTTACCTTTGCCCCTAAGAATGATTACTGACCGGATCATGACTTCAACCCACGAGGCGGGACTGATTCTGAGTGTAATGGGTTGATCCGTTCGATCGACAACCTATAACATCCAACATCCAACATTCACTTATCCTCCAATCGCCAGTTCTCAAACAGCAACCAACAATTTCGGCCGGACGAAAAGTAAGCCACCCGTTCGCCCGTTTGGCGAACTCGACTCGGCCGAAAATTATCCTACAGTAAATAATCCCGGGCCTGAGAACTTAAGGAGCCGCCCGTTCGATTTAAATCTATAATTACCGTGACCTGGTCGAGGATACTTAGACAGTGTCGAAGCCGCGTGACGCGGAATGCCCCCTCTCGCGTTATGTAGTAGCTTCCCGTACCGCCAGCGCTGGTGGCCTCAAAGTGACTGAGTTCATGTACACAGTACAACACTAACCGGCTAAGCAGACGGGACAACCCAACGCGGCCAATCGCTTATGGACGAGGCGCCCAGCACCCCGCGAGACTATGTCGCAATGACCTGTGCCTCAAATTCTGGGAGAGGTACAGTTCCTTCATACGACTTGAACTTGGGATCGTGCTGCAGCAGCAGGACCGCTGGTGAAAACGTTGGTCGAAGAGTAATAGTACACAGTAGATAATACCGCCCCTGAGACAGCGCCGATGACCACCGCTCTCAACACACACTCTCGGAGCCGGTGAAACGGATGGCACTTTTCTTCAAACAGGTCGCCGTGCATCGCACAGCCCGGTGGTCATGTTCGACCACGGCAGTGGCGGCTTGGGATTCTACAGCCCTCCTCGAAATTCTTCGGCTGGCCAGGTCATCCCGCACGATAATAAATGGTCCGACGGGCACGGGCGGGCTTCATGGCCCCCCGCTCAGCATTACCACCACCTCCAGGAGGAGAAGTTCCACGTCGAGTCCGGCTCCGGGTACTGGGTCATGCAAGGCAAGCAGATCCCCCTGGATGCCGGGGACGAAGATCACCATCCCGCGCTTCATCGCGCACCGGTCCGAGAGCATCCCCAGCGCGAAGGAGGAGCAGCCGCTCGTGATCTTTGTACCAGTACGATGCGCAGCGGTGGGAGATAGGAAGAACGGTTCTTCCCACAACACGTTGCCGTAGCTGGATGATTTGTCGGAAGGCGGGGCGTCGCGCCGAGTCTGTTGCAGCTTTGCATTTTTCTGGCCGACTGTTGGATGCCCGCGGATTTCATCCCCTGTCCCGGTGGCGACTACGTCAGATGTGCTGTGAATACAGTGTTCATGCGGGTCATGGCGTTTATTGGCGTGTTTGTGTATGGGTATTGGCGCAGCTATGTTGAGTACTATGATCCTGAGGTTGGTGGGAGGCGAATCGCGGAGGAGTCAGGGAAAGGGAAATGAAGAGATTATGTAGGCCGCAGGGAGACACCAGCCGCGCTGTTCCGCCTACCTTAGCCTTATAATACTCCGTACGAACCGGGGCCTTGGTTGGCAGAAAATGCACACGACACGACCATCACAGCCCTGTATAAAGTGAGCGGTCCAATGGGGTTTGTATTTCTCTTCCTGAAATGGTATTATTAGTTCTACTTACCTTACTCTTCTTCTCCTTGTCTCTGCATCGCTCCCTGCAACTGCGAATTCGGCTCAACGCTGGTTAAATCGAGACATAGTAGTCACCGATTTCGTCTTGATAGACCTCGAGCCGCGGATAAGCGTCCATTATCCCCTCCGGGATGTCCAAACCGTCCACCTCTCCGTGTTTGTCCTCGTAGTAGTAGCTAATGTCGGCGACGGTCAAGGCGTAGCGGTGGAGGAGGCTCTCGAGAGGAACCGAGTGGCGAGGGCGTCCGTCGCGGATGTGACGAACCCGGCCTGAAGGTCTGGAAGTCGTGGCGAAGGATCCTATGAAAGATGTTGCAGACGAGCCCGAGGACCGGTAGGAACTCATACCGTGTCTACCGCTGAAGCCATCTCGGGAGGTCGATGAGGTTGTGGTCAGGCTAGAAAATCGCTCAGAAAGGGAGTAGGCACTATCGGTCCCGCTTCGTCCTGAACGATCATCATCACGACCTGTTCCATAGCGTCCATGGTGACTATCGTAACTAGAGTCATGAGACTGACGACTTGGAAGAGAGTCGTAGATTGAAGAACTAACGACCGTTCCACGAATGTAACGTTGTTCATCTCGGCGTCGTGGCTCACGGGTGGTCCCACGGATCGTGCTGTCCGAGTCGTAGGAATCGTCGCTGGATGCTCGAGAAGAATCGGTGTACGCTCGAGATCGGCCAGTAGTGCTTCTGGAAGCATGGCTGGACTCATTGTCGCGACGACGGCTGTGGCCTCGGTCGGTTGTGGCACTGGAGTCATTGGTCTTGATGGTATGAACTCGAGAAGAATCGCGCTCAGTGTGGTCTCTGGAGCGGCCAGTATTACTTCTCGAGCCATGCTTAGACTCGGAGTCCTTACCACCGCGCAGCCCTCGGTCTGTTCTCACACTGGAGTCGTTAGTCTTGATGGTATGAACCCGGGAAGACTCACGCTCAGTGTGGGCTCTGGACCGGCCAGTGTTACTTTTCGAAACATGCTTGGACTCAGTCTCATGGCCACGGCGCTGGGTTCGGTCTGTCTTGACATGGGACTCATTAGTCTTGATGGTATGAACCCTGGACGAAGCATCTTCAATGCGCTGAGTGGAACGGCCAGTAGTTTTTCCTGAGGCGCGGCTGGACTCACCGCCAGCATAATCACGGCAGATGACGCAAGCTTTTGTGACAACTTCCTCCTTTTGCCGCAAAGGACGGCGATCGCGCTCTGGGCAGCGAGTGCTAGAGGGACAGATTTTGTCGGTGGTGGAAGAAGTGGTCTCGGTTCCGCAGTCGCCACAGATGTGGTATTTGGTGAGAGAGTAACACATCGTGGCAAGACGACGGGTTGGTTGGGTGAATTGGATGGATTTTGTTGGTGGAATCAGATGGTATGCGTCGGACGGCAAGCTATCCGAATGAGCAAACTGGATCTGTTGGGTGTCGAGATCAACGTGGTCCTCGAAGACTTAAATAGAAATAACACGAAATCAATCTGAGCGTATTGGGTCAAAGAAGTCATTGATCGATGGCCATGAAAGAGTACAGCTTTGTCTGCACCAGCTTTGTTTCCATAGTCCTGCAAAGAACTGTAGCTTTTTGTGAAAGAAGGCATTGCTTTCAAGACTTTTGCAAAAAAGACAAAGCCATTTTGGATCGAATGGTGTCCTTGTCTTGGGGGGCGTTGTGTCAGTCCACCATGGGGGCTTTGACACGATACAAACAATTCGTTGTTAAAGTGTGCATTATTGTCTTCATGGATGCCGCTGTGGAACTTCGAGCAATCTGTGCAACGTCCCACAATAACGCCTGGATTCCACCAAGTCACCTGTTAGATCCCGCTTAAAAGCCATTCATACCTGGACCAGAAGTCCCGAACAGGGCAAGTTCCCCCATTTTGATTGTTCGTCCTTTCCGAATGGAAGTGTCGTTTCACAGTCAAATACTGTCCAAGGAGCTCCCATCTGGGCAAGCTTATAACAAAGAGTCCAGCCGTGTGAAGACGCTCAAACATGCAGCAACAACCTAAGGGACGTTAATGAGACCGAAGGCGGCCTGCATGGGTCCCGGAGAACAGGACCAGATGACTTACCTCGAGTTGTAATTCCTTGTCAGGATTCTTCCCAACTTCGTCTGCGATCACTTGGCCAATATTGGCCCCTATACCCTGTTGACCTCCTGCTCTTTTTGCAAACGGCCACTGTGAGTATTCCGCCAACAGCTCATCGACTTGCGCAAAAGCTCTCTCTCGTGCCTCATGGCTCATGGTCACGAGGGCATTTTCAAGGACATTGGCGGCGTAAGCGGCACACACCATGCTGATTGTCCTCAACATCCTGAAGTCGAGTTCCGCAGGCAAGAATTGCGATGGAGGCAGGACGACGGTCCGGTTGGAGCACACATTGCGAACTCGTTTGCGGATCTCGTCTTTGGCGGCAGAGTCGACCACGGGGTGAGTGGCCATATCGAAAAGGAGGAAGTTTCGTTTCTCGGTGCGCAGGATGCCTTTGTCGACAAGTCCCTTGGCGAGGCGTTCGCGAACTTGTTTTAACTGGTAGCCGATCTTCATGAGATTCCACGTCTCGCCTGGGCACGATATTAGCGGCGGACCGAGTCGTGACACAAGTGCTAACTCACCGCTCATGAGATCGATCCATGAGCTGACACTCATCTTCTCACTCGACTTCATCATCTTTAGAGCCTCGTCCAACAAGACTTCTCCGGTGAGGGTGTCATCTATGACCTCAATTATTCGGTCCGAAAGGGGGAACCGCCGTCTAGACGAGTCGTTTTGCATGCTGACCCTGCCTCGGAATGCCAGCTCGATGACTATGCATCCTCGGAGAGCATAGGAGATGTTGTCGTTCCAGAACGATAGATAACCCTGGCGACCTCCATCAGCATTGTCCGCACCCGTAGCATAGCCTTCTCCTGTTACCTGCTTGTCCTTCAGTCCCAGCAGTAAGACTTCTTCCATGAG
Organism: Phialophora tarda; assembly: GCA_016109495.1. NCBI lineage: Eukaryota > Fungi > Ascomycota > Eurotiomycetes > Chaetothyriales > Herpotrichiellaceae > Phialophora > Phialophora tarda. The sequence continues at coordinate 747,478 of JADWPL010000012.1, read as the reverse complement.
GGTGAGCTTGGGTTGTTTACTCCGTTCGGCGCTCTCGCTGATGTCTCTCGGGTCGTATGCAATCTTGTGTCCATTCTCGCCGGACTCGTAGGCAGTCTCGGGGGCACGATCGGGGTATTGCCTAGGAACAGGAGACGTGACACGACTACTCGAGGACTCGTCGTCTCCGTTGGGCGAGGTGACCGCCCCGCCTCCAGCACCGCGGCGCCGCGTGAGGCCTCCTTGGGAGGCCATCAATGTGTTGTAGTCGCCGCACGGATATGGGGTGGAAAAATCGGGGGTAGAGTGGAGGAGCCTTCACAGGAGTGACCGCTGATGATCTCGTGCCTGTACTTTTTACGTCGAACCAAGGCCACGTCTCGCGCAATTCACTCGCTTGGCTGTTGCTGGGTGGCTGGGGCGCAGACACCGTGGTCGCAGGCTTACGACGGCTGTAAAACGAATGAGCGACAGCTAAAAATGATATGCACGATTCGAGAAAGCGACGATGTGGTCTGGACAGCAGCGTCTCAGCCCTGGACAGTAGGGGTCCTGCGTCTCCTCAGCGCTCGCTCAACGCGCCAAGCTTTGGGAAAACGGTTCGGAGGTCGCTTTAGGATCGCCGACCGTGCCGCTTTTAAACCATTCACCTCACGACTCCCCCACCCACTCTCCCTCCTCTCACCTTCTACTCACTTGCGTACCTACTCATCTCTCACATCGTCCGTGCCTGGATTGTCCCAGTTCGTCCTGCAGTCATGTCTGCGCACCGGGTTCTTCGAATGTGGCCCGTGTTTGGTTCCTCTGGGACCGGGGTCTGCCTTTGCTTTTCCTGCTCCTGAGGGCACTCTCCATTCCCTCTGAAACCCTTCCTTTGTCTGATCAAAAGATCTGACGACCCGGGAAACTTGCACGATGACCGCTAGACTATCACGTCGCCACCGGTCAACGCACTATGCGGATATGCACTTTCCTCCAGTGTCTAACCTTCGTCCAGAATGGAGCCGTTTGCCCGACATCCACGTCTTGAGTCGTCTCAACGCAGCAAGAGCCTTGAAGTTTATTTCATCTTAATAGTCACGCCAAATCTAAACGTCTTAACGCGTCTTGTGTGGCAAGGGAAAGTCATCTCGCGCACACGCAAGTCTCTTCCACTAGCTGTTTCCTCTAGGACGGGATATCAAATATCTCGCCATGATCGAGGCTCGGCCACCACACCACCTTCAGTCTGCCATCACTGCTAATATGGTCTTGTTCGGACACGGCCTTTTCAGAATCGTGGACTGCCGAGATGTCATCTCCGTGAAAGTTGACGCTGCTGGTGGTTTCCCCCGCCTCCACCAGTGGCTTGCAGATATTGGAAAACGAGCGGGGCGTTGATAATCGAGTCTTTGGCGTTGAGGAAGACAGTGGCACGATGTGCACCTAAGCTCATTTTTTTTGGGTTTGGATTTGATTACTTAGTATCTCACACTTCTTCCTCCCATGCCTCCCTATTTGCCCTCCATTTCCATTTCTTCCATCTCGAGTGCCAGTTGTCGCTTCTTCATCTCGTGCAACTTCTTCTTCTTCGCTAGGGCGGCTGCTTCTGGGTCCTGAGCCTGAGCGGGAGCTTGAGCAGATTGCTTCTTCCCGCCAGGCGCCCCAACCTGATGTCTTGGTTAGCAAATGTTCGGATTGTCTGCGCTGGAGAAACCTGCAATGGGCAACTCGTCGCCCACACTGCCAACCGTGTCTAAAAGAGGTTCTGTAACCTCACCGACCTGGCCAACACGTCAACATCGATCCCTGGAATACGTTATCTGGAGACTCTACAATAGGTAATCCTTTGGTTGTGGAATTAACAGTGTTGGTGACACTACACCACATGTCAACAGGCGTTGGAGGCACGGGTTAGACCAGTGATCTTGTACCCTGATAGAAGGCCTCCTTTTCCATTTCCTCCACTATTTCCTCCACCTCCGAGAAGTCCTCCCATGTTGGTGCTGGGGCCGAGCTAGTTGAAGGGTGCTAATGGCGCTCCTGGATGAAGCGTTCAGAGAGCAGCAGATTTGATGTATGGGCAGTTGTGTGTATAGTACCAACGCATGTACCACAACCGAGCCTATGGATGTCATGCGCTCTTTAAACCTGCTGGGATGTACAAGAGCAGGGTCTCGGTTTCCAATGACGTACCCATCGGAGTATTCCAACGATCTGCAGTAAGCGACCAGGGACTCTGTTGATTGGATTCGTTTCTCTTGGATGTGCACTTTCTTGGGGTTGGAATCTTGATTGCGCCAACTAATAATTGTGCAGGTACCACGGCATGTCCCAGAAAACCGCGTAATGCTTCGGATTTCGACCAATTCCCGGAACAGGACATGGCAACTGCGGGGGTAGAGACTAGGTGAGATACAAGCCGAGGAAATGGATCCAGGCCATCCGCGGCGAAGCGTCCACGCTTGAAAATGACAGCAGCTGCATGTGAGTATGTATGGCAGCCTGAATCTATCGCGCCCCGTTCGCTGCATGTCAAACGCTGCGCAAATGAGTTCCGGCTGATGGAGGCTCCAGACTGGCTGCTAGATGGTGCATACAACGCCCGTACAGCGTGTGGAGCAATGCGTGACACCTAGCATCGCGCCCCTCTCCCTTGGCCAGCTCACCGTTGTAACTCGTAGCGCGGCAAAGGGAGCAGATCTTCCACCGGCGTGAGGACGGCGTCCCACTTCGGGCATCGCGGCCAGTGTTCGGTCAGAATGTACCAGTCTATTAAGGTGTCACTAAAACACCATTTTTTATCTCAACTTCAACAACAATCTTCGTCTTCAGCCCCTGAGCCTGCCTTCCGGTCACTCATGGCATGTCTACCGATGCCTTACAAGACCATCTACCCTTGTGGGAAGCAGTTCTTGTGCTCAGAGTGACCTCTGGCGCTTGCCGCTGCCAGATAAAGTCCCGTGTAGCGAGAACCCTCCGCTGTCACTCATCCCCTCTTTTCTCCTCCTCCAGACCACTGTTGCTCCGGGTCTTGTCAACCTTTTAATTCCGCCACGCATTCCCCTTGCCTTGGAAGTCTTGATGAGCCACATGCCGGAGTCTAAATGTTGCGCGATACACCGTACGCAGTAGTTCTCGGGCCAGCCCTCGCCACCTCCTCCGCAGCCGGCGAATAGCCCGACAAGGCCAATCCTCAGCGTCGCCGGTCTTACCCCTTCTCGCCTCTACCGTGTCGTCACGCCATCTCTCTCTTCTCATTGGGTCAACGGACGTGCCCTGTCCCAGTTGCCGCAAATACGAAACCCCATCTTCATGCTCAACTTTCCCGAATTCGGTCTCTTGCCCTAGGAGCACGAGCTGACATCCTATCTCTTGCTGCGGGGTCAGGCACGGAAGGCGAGGGCAGTTCATCCATCATGACTGCTCTCGAACCGTGATGATTTTCTTCCCTGCTTTTGCTCGTGTTGTCGATCGAACTTCCACAGCGTACGTGCCGACGTCCTGGGCGCGGATTTTCTACCCGACCGGAAGCTGCTCCTAAACCTTCCGGTGATGATTTGCCATCATACGTTCAACATACTCTGAACAACCTGGGCTGACGCCGACTTAGACATATTACCACAAATTCGCAAATTCGCACGACTTTTGGTTTTCCTTGGACAGCAATCGATCGCATCGGAAATGGCGTCCAAAGTACCTCTAATAACGCTCGAGGAGCATTTCATCTCGCAGGCCGTGGTGGACCATTACAAGGCTCAAGGCATTGAGACCAGCTTACCGGATACAATGTCCCACATCATGACCTCGCTTCGCGAAGTCGGCCCCAAGCGTCTCAAGGCCATGGATTCCGGACGCGTGAGTCTACAAGTCATCTCACATCGACCCAACACCATCCCTGTCCCGCCCGACGTCTGCACAGCGGCAAATAACGAGCTATATCAAGCCATCGCCTCGTCCCCGTCACCGGACCGCTTCGCCGCCTTCGCAATGCTCCCCATGCTTCACCCCGAAGAAGCCGCAAAAGAACTCGACCGATGCGTCTCGGAGCTAAAGTTCGTCGGCAGCCTGATCGACAACACCGCCAACGGGCGTTTCTACGACGACCAGTTCTTCTGGCCCGTCTTCGCCGCGCACGAGAAGCTCGACGTCCCGGTCTATCTGCACGCCATCCCGCAACCCATCACCGCAAGCACCCCGTCGCCCGAGTTCCACGGCAACTACTCTGCCAACGTGTCCAACTTCCTGGCCAACCACGGCTTCCACTGGCACAGCGAAGTGGCCCTGCACGTCATGCGGCTGTTCGCGAGCAAGCTCTTCGACAAGCACCGGCACCTGAAACTCCTGCTCGGCCACATGGGCGAGACGCTGCCTTTCCTGATCGACCGGATCCACAAGCTCGTGCAGAAGACGTGGGCGTCCGAGTCCAGACCGCGGCGCCACCTCCTGCAGGTCTGGCACGAGAACATCTACATCACCACGGCGGGCATGTTCTCCCTGGCCCCGATGGCCTGTCTCATCCACATGTGCTGCGCCGACAAGGTCCTGTACTCCGTCGACTACCCCTTCTGCGCGCACGAGGACGGTGTGAAATTCATGCACGCCCTGCACCAGAGCGGGATGATCAACGACCAGGACTTTGAAGCCATCGCGTACAAGAACGCCGAAAGGCTCCTGGACGTCCGGATCCCCGAGGGCAACGACATCGGGCTGGAGGTCGACGAGGACGACGCGGGCGGGGAGACCGATCGGAGGCGAATGCCCTGGCTGACCCCGATAGAAAGTGGGAGTAGCGTCAACGGCGATGGATCCGTCTTTCCTCACAGCCCGCTCGGCACCGTCCATGAGGAAAGATGAGTGCTATGAGGATGATAAAGGATGTGTTTGGAGGCAGAAATGACATGGAGACGGAGGTCATCCATCACAGTACGGGGTATACCGAATCGAACCGATTTACGAAAAGCACCGTGCGAGTAGTCCGCCCGTAGGGCCAGCGTGACAGCGTGATACAAGCAGCCACCAGCGATTGCCCAAAAATAATGAATTCCATCTTCAACTCTCTCTCTCTCTCTCTCCCTGTCTCTCAAATGCCTCTTTGTCTAGAGTGCCATGCCTCTCTCTCTCTCCCTGTCTCTCTAATGCATTGTCTAGAGTGCCATTCCTCTCTTCCTCTCCGTGTCTCTCAAATGCCTCATTGTCTAGAGTACCATTCCTCTCTTCTGACGCATCCCGGGTATCAACCTCCCCAAGACATGCAAGTCCGCAATACATACACCACCATGCAAATTCTGGATAGGGTGCCACGTTCTTAACATCGTAGGACTTCTTCGATCGGGGCGGGGTGGGGTGAGCAAATTGCGACAACTCACTCGTACAGACAGACACACGTGATTAATTATTTGATTGCCAAAGGGATAGAGTGTCATCTGAGTATATATACGTGCATATCGCATATCGCATAGCGGCCCTCGTGGGCTGGTCGGCGGTGCCTCGACACCTCTTCTCGTGCACTTTTCCGCAGTAGCGCAGGTGGTGTTCGTATTCGGATTCAGAGCCCGAAGGAACATGTATTTGGCAAATGATGAGATTGTGTCGAATTGGGACCAGTTCATTCGTATATGCAAGTTCATGTCATAGCGTTACAGAAACACCACACATCCAAAACATAGTCTAATCCAACCTTCGTGAGAAGCTATGTCCAGGGTAAAATGTCAAAGTCATTCGTATCCAACGATAACGACCAGTTCTATTCATATCTGGCCTTAATGTACACACCCTGAATCGCGGCCGTTTCTCCTAGAAAATCATCAAACCGCCACCGAACAGGAAGCCGACGAGCACGGCGCCAGCAGCCAAAATGCTGGTCATCTCCATAGACGCGGCACGGAAGTTGGCATTAGCGGCATTCGAGTCGTCCGAATCGCTTCCACTGCCGGATCCTGATCCAGAGCCAGAGGTGCTGGTAGCGGTCGCGGGGGTCAAGTTGAAGGTTGCACTTCGACTACTGCCTCCACCCAGTTCACCGGTCGCCGTCGCCGTCGACTGTGTGATACGTGGGATACCTGTGAAGCTCTGGGCAACACTCGCCAGAGACGCCGTCGACACCACGTTAGGGATACCACTGCTGGCCTTCATGACCTGGACGTCGCTGTCGGCTTTGCTAGAATCGAAGTTGGTTTGAGCGAGACCAATTTGTGCATTCTCAAGATCGTAGACGACGTAGGCGCTGCGGAGGAAGGAGTCACCGAATAGGATGGGATTGTTCCCTGCGGCTTCAATGGCGAACGAGCAAGCTGGATCGCCGTTGTTGAAGGTCGGCTGAGAGCCGTCTGTGGTGAGTAGAGGAATCACGAACTCAGAGAGGGAGACGTTGACGACCGCTCCACCTTCGCCGCCGAATGTGAAAGAGAAGGTCAAGTCATCATTGGCGAGGGAGCACCTGACGACGTTTCCGAATTGGGGGTCAGTCAAAACGCCAACGCCCTGTTTCATTGTTAGCGGGGATAGACAGGCACCGGACGGGGAAACGGTTGTAGAAGGACTTACATTGAATATACTGTTGGCAATGTCATCGGGTAAGAGCGTATCGGTGGTCCCGGAGTCCAGGATGGCGGGCTGCGGGTCGCTTGGCGAGAAGTCAGAGGTCTGGCCACTTCCTCGGACAGTCAAACCAGTCCAGGCGACGGTGAAGGAGCTGATCGTTCCAGTCTGTTCGTCGAGTTGGATAGGCAGAGAGACGAGGTCGCCGTGATACTTGTTTGTGTCGACGCCGCCGAAGAGGATGACGCCGGTATTCGAGGCGAGGTCGTCCAGCCACAATGAGTATGCCAGGGTATTGATCTTGCCCTCGTTCTTCATGACGTTGATGATGTTGGGGTAGGTGAAGCCATTGAGCACCGCCGACGACTCGCCGGACTCAAAGCCAATGCCCATGATTCCAATTCCTCGAGTGTTTGCTTGCAGCGCAGCAGCCATGGTCATGTTTGGCAATTGAGTTCCACCAACATTCAGGACGTCGGAGAGGTATGCGCCCGCGATCTGGGTGCCATCGACGTACTGAATCTGGAACTGGGGTAGGTCAGGATCGACGTAGGTCGAGGACGCGGACGCATCGTAGGTTCCCAGGGGGCAGTTGTCAGGATCTTGCTGGCAGATGTCTGCCTGGACAGCGGGGAACCAGATATCTGACGAGCCGGTGTCGATTTGTAGCGAGAAGGGCTGAGGAGGTGTGCCAACTGTACAATTGATGAAATAGAGGAGGATTTCGTTGTCCAAGCCGACTGAGATGGTCTGCCGCCGAGTCAGTCGGTGAGGAGCATCTGCTGCTGCCATGCGCTTCTTCTCAAACTTGAAACCGATCGTGCCTGGTTCTGGCGCAGCGATGGCGGGCGCAATCGAGGCGAACAGCGCTGCTGCTCCGAGAGCAATGGTGAACTTGCCCATGACGGCAACGTTGGTGCCCGAGTATGGGCAGCAGAGGAGGAAATCTAGGACACAGGTCTATTAAAAATATCGACAAAGAAGGAAAGGAAGGACAGGCAGCGAGGAGGACCAAAACCAGGATAGGAAGACGCTGACGCAAAGAGAGTGTGAAAGTTCCAAGATATACAAACCATTACCCATCAGGCACCTGTGGCGCCTGTGCCTCGACAGGGACTGGTGGGCGGGAGACGACGCGACACGCAGTCATAGCCGCAGCGGCGGCCACTCGGGGCCCACGATTGTCGAGCATTTGCGACAACGATGACATATGACCAAGTCTAAAGGCGGAAGACAGAGCGATTTATGGGGATATAACCTCCCCCGAGGGCGAATCATGGGTGGAAATTGTCGCCAGGCGGCCTGCCCCAGCTCCTTACTAACGGAAACCGGATCATTGTTTGCTTCAGCCTTGGCTCATCTCCTCCACTCCGCAAAGCTTCGGGAGCTTCGACCTGCTTCACCATGCTTGAACACGGTGGTGGCTTTTAAGAAGCAGATATTGCTTGGTTAAGTCGAGCTGCACAGGTCCATTGCCGCCGCGCAAGAACCTGGCCGCGCAGTGGGCGGAGGCCTCGAAGCCTTCATGCATAGTTTGTTTCAGCAGTTTCGCCCCCCTAAAAGGGTCAAAGGCACCACCATAAAGATTACTCGTATCTGCACCTTAGCGAACCGAAAGGAACCGCGCTTCAGCTTGGCGTCCGCCCTGGACCCCAAATCGGATGACCTTTTTCATCTCGTGGTGGCTTCACTCAGCTTATTTCGCTGATGTCGTACCTCCAAGACAGCGATGCGAGAGTTAAAATATTGATGTTTCAAGCACTGTTTGCCACTGGGGTACTACTAGCCCTGTCGAACTGCGCTTCATGTTCTTGGGGTTGCATGCCGAATCTTAGTGCACGTCAACTGAATGTCCACGCAAGCTGTGTCGCCACAGGAGGAGTAACATGTGGCGGTGCAACGTTCCAACCTAGTGTCTTTCGTTCCTCGGTCTGTTGCCGCCGGCAAGAGTTTCAACGCTGACGCGAGCAATATATGCGAACACGCAAGCATTCTTGCACTCGTGAATGCTCTCGGGGCTCAAGCGGCTTCTCTGTTCCAGAAGCAAAAGTTGTGTATGTACAGTTCTAAATTAGCTAACAACGGCCAGTGACAGCCTCGACAGGTGCTGTGGTCTACAACACCGTTCCGTACCGACCTGAACTCCAGAATATCAGCGACTATGGCAACCAGCTCAAGCCTTGGGTTTCCGTGCAACCATCAAGTACATAGGTGTGAACAGTTTCTTCCTTCCGCCAGCAACCAGGCAATCAGCAGCCAACGCCAGGCTGTCTGCCGTCTTCTGCGTACCCGTGGGCATCACTCTCAGCGTCTCACCCAGGCCAATGAACTTGTGAATAAGTCCTCGTCCCCACCACGTCATCCTGCCAATGGTGAAAACATCCATGAGGGTGGCCAGATATTTCCATTCACCGGCCAGCGGCCAGTACCAGGGGATGGGATCTGGTCGGTCTGCAAGGTCTTCGTGGAACTCGAGCTCGAAGCCAGCGGCCTTGATAGCGGCCAAGCCCTCAGAGACCTTGACCATGTTGGAGATACCATCACCTTGTTCGATTCCAAGTCGGATCTCTCGGTGCTCTGGGTCTGCCGGCACGTCAGAATCTGTTCGATACTGGCTTCGGGAGCAGGGGTAACTCACTGTTGTTGTCGTAGTTGTCGGTCATGAGCCATTCGTAGACTCCAAAGACACCACCAGGTTTTAGCACCTTGAAGATCTGCTCATAGACTCCCTGCAGGCTGGGAGCGTGAACTGTAGCCTCAATGGCGTACACTGCATCAAAGCTGTTTTCGGGAAACGACATCTGCATGAAGTCACCCTTGACAGCGGACCACTTGTCCGCAATTCCCTCCTTCTTTGCATATTTCAATGACCGCTCAATCTGGTAGTCGTTGTTGTTCAATCCCACAATGTTGGCTCCCGTAAATTTGATCATTTCTCGAGCTGGCCCACCAACACCGCACCCGACATCCAGAACACGCCAGTTTTCTTGGATGCCCATCTTCAGGGCTAGGTAGTGTTCGTGCCGCGCAATGGCCTTGTAGAACGATTCGCCATAGGCATACCGGCAGAAGTGGAAGGAGGTACCCCAGCCATACTCGTAAAGATCGGTGGCGAGGTTGTAATAGCTAGCGGGAGTCAGCGTGATATGTTGATCGTATCAAGAGACCAGATCATACTGTCTTGTCAAGGTAGCATATTCATCTCTTCTGGCTTTTCGAATCTCCTCTGTCTCCTCTTTGGCCTCCTTATTGTCCCAATGCTTGAAGTACTCGTCAACGGCGGCTTTCTGGGCGGCCTTGTCCTTTTGGCGCATCGCCATAAGTCCACCTGTGACTTCAGATGACTTGCCGTGGAGGGCCTTGTTAAAGGCAGCATCCCGGGCGTGGTCCTCCTGCTCGAGGGCAACCACTGGGGAAATTGCGGCGGGAGCCATGTTGAGATGGCAAAGTTTTCGTCGAAGAGGAAGGCGGGAACAGGAAAAGCACTTTGGACTGGAAGGCACTCAAGGGCTGAAGCGACGATATAAAGAGCGACAAGCGGTCTGTGACGCGAACCTGGTGAAGGAGCGGTGTTGAAGGCAAAGCGCATTGAAAACAACGAACGACCCGGATGGAAAGACCAAAATTTGGGGCGGGCCAATCAACGCAGGTTTCCATCATGCACTAGCCCAGTCTTGGCAGGGGAACGTCCATGGGAATGGCGACTCCGAGTCTGGCGATCTGGAATCCTGCCGCCACCAAGATCTCTCCCACATTGCACGTGAAAGGTCGGCCGACCTTCCTCCCTGTCCAAGGCTGGCACTTGAGCCCCGCTGGTTTTGTGTTTGCAGCGTCATATTAAAAATCACCACCGGCTGGCTGTTATCCCTAAATATCTTGACCCAGCTCATTTTTGCTCGGTGTAGCCATTGCTGCTCATATCGGGCCGTACAATCTGTCTGTGGCTGTGTTCACCATGGCGCCACCTCAAATAAAACAAGATCTGAACCGGTCTGGCTGGGAGACGACCGACTTCCCATCCAGTTGCGAAAACTGCCTACCCGACAATCCCTACGTTCAGATGCTGAAGGAAGAGCACGGGGCTGAATGCAAGATCTGCACACGACCATTCACCGTCTTTCGATGGAAAGCCGACCGGACCGCAAGAACAAAGCGAACAAACATTTGCCTGACATGCGCTCGACTCAAGAATTGCTGTCAATCTTGCATGCTCGATCTATCATTCGGCTTGCCCATCACTGTTCGGGATGCCGCTCTCAAAATGGTAGCCCCGGGGCCGGAATCCGACGTGAATCGCCAATTCTATGCGCAGGAACACGAGAAAGAAATCGAGGAGGGTCGAGGTGCGGTTGAAGCATACGAGAAGACCGACGAGAAGGCAAGAGATTTGCTGCGGAGACTCGCCAACAGCGAACCATATTATAAAAAACAACGACGCCTCGAAGCAGAAGGTACCCAGCCCGAAGAGCAACCGAAGCAGCAGCGACAAAGTGGCTATGGACCAGGGCCGGGACCGATCCGAACTGCGGACTCGAGAAAAGCCGCTGCCCAGCGAGGAACCAAGACAGGCCCAGGCGGAGCAAGACTTGTTACTACAGCCCGACCACCTCAACCTGAGGATTGGTTACCTCCTGCCGACCCCAACATTACCTCGTTGTTCGTTACCGGAGTCGAAGATGACTTGCCTGAGCATGCCATCCGTACCTTCTTCACACCTTTCGGCCAGCTCCGTTCGATCGTCTGTTCGCACCGTGCGCATTGCGCATTTCTCAACGTGAGTCATTCCCAGTCCCCGGGTTGTCTCCTTTCAGGGGTCGTATGCTAACAATAAAGCAGTTCGCCACCAGAGAAGGAGCTGAAGCTGCCGCGGCGCATTGCCAGGGGAAAGCGGTCATTCAAGGATGCCCGCTGCGGATAAAATGGGGTAAACCGAAGCCACTCGACAATACCGATAGAGACCAACGAATGGCATGGGCCAGGGAGGGTCGAGAGCAGGCCGCCGCCATCAAGCAGCAGCAACAAGGTGGTCGGAGCGCTATCGGCGCCGGTGAAGGAGAAGCCCTAATCGAAGGAGCTGGTGCAGAAGGAGATACTGCCAGTTTCGTTGTTGCACCTCCGCCGTGTCTGGAAGAAGCTAAATATGCCAGCCTGGCTGGAGATTGATTTGAAGTAGTTAGAGATGGTGTTGTACGTCTTCAGCATGGCGTTATAGGAAAGCGCTGGAACGGCATAGCAAGCCGCCACCGGGTATCATCATGTTGTACACGAGGTCGAATGAGACCACTGTCCGTGCTCATAGGCCTCCAACCTTGACCTTTCCGCCTGGTGCCAGTGGATTCTTGACCGTGTCATTGTCGCCTCGTTCGGTGTCTTTGTGTATGTTAAGCTCTATCCTGCGTTAGTCGTGTGCTCATAAGTTGGGCTTATTTATCCACATACGTATCACATCCGACCCTTCCATGCTCTTCCCTTGAACAATATTGTGCCGTAGGACTGAAGCCACACCTTCTGCGTGCTGAATTCCCTTGATAGCCTCCTCCGAATCGGCATCTAGAGACCTTAGGGTGTCGAAGCCTGTCCGTGCTTGGGTTCTCGCCGCGTGAAGCAAAGGATAGTCCTCTCGGAACGCTATTCGAGTGGCTCGTAGGAGGTGTCGGTATGCCGATAGTGCCATTGTTGAAGACAGGTGACGCTGGAGAGAACAAGGTTGTGCAAACAGTGGACGCAAGACAGGGCGTGAGAGAGTCAGAACGTTCAATGGATTGAGAGATGGTACTGTGTTCAACAACCTGCGCAACAACTATCGACGTCGTTGGACCGAGTTGTCCGTGGTGCTCTCAAGCTGTGCAACTACTCCGTAAACTCAGTGGACCACTGTCCGCATCAACTTGTGCAAACGACATCCGCAACGAGCAGTGACGCTTGACAGGGCGTGAAAATCTCGCTCTTTTAAAGGCCTTGGGGCGGAAACCGGTGTTACTATTTTCCGTGACTCACAATCCACCAATCAACGATGGCTGAACTTCTCTCAAAAAATTATTTTGGCCCTCGAAGCCCTGAACCAGAATATACACATTCTCCCGAATCCCTCTGGACTTTACCACCATCGGGACCAACCCTCGACTGTCCGGCCGTCATATACTTGACGCAGAAACTAGAAGCACTAGAAATGGCGGAAGTGAAAGTCATTCCGGCTCCCGCCGCGGACTGGAAGGGCGACAGCGATGAGAACCCCAACTTTCGATCGTTGGGCAAACTGTCACCGCCGGTGATGCGCAAGATTGAACCCTACGGAGCTTCCTTCCTTGCCTACGCACGTCGCAAGCGTCATGGTCGCACGTTCAGCGAAGATGATCGTATTCGTATGTCTCAATCCATCCTGTTTTGTAGTTCGAGGCGCTAACAACCCATACAGAAGCCCTGTCCAAGGTCAAGAAATCCGAAGACGACGAAGACGGGGAGATCAGCGAGCCAGAAGACCCAATGATGCTTGCTCGAGACGCAAAAGACTGGAAGGTGAGGCTCAATTGAAAATGCACGTCTTCCTCGCTGACTGACCGCTCGCTCTTGTAGGGGCAAGACCACTACGCCGTCCTCGGCCTCTCCAAATACCGCTACAAAGCCACCGATGAGCAAATCAAGAAAGCCCACCGCAAGAAGGTTCTCCGCCATCACCCCGACAAAAAAGCCGCGGCCGGCCAGTCGGACGAGAACGACAGTTTCTTCAAGTGCATCCAGCGTGCCCATGAGATCCTCACAGACCCAGTCAAGCGCCGTCAATGGGACTCTGTCGACGAAGCCGCAGATGTGGAGCCGCCTACAAAGAAAGACATGCAGAAACCGGGCAACTTTTACAAGAAGTGGAACCCAGTCTTCCAAAGCGAGGCAAGATTCAGCAAGACGACACCAGTGCCCATGCTTGGTGATCAGAACTCGACGCAAGAAGAGGTCGAGGCCTTCTACGATTTCTGGTATAACTTTGACAGCTGGCGCACGTTCGAGTACCTGGATGAGGATGTGCCCGACGACAACGAAGGGAGAGACCACAAACGCCACATTGAGAAGAAGAATGCCAACGCCCGACGGAAGCGCAAGACCGAGGATATCGCACGCCTTCGCAAAATCGTCGACGACTGCCTGAGCTACGACGAGCGCATCAAGCAATTCCGCAAAGCCGCAAGCGCCAACAAGAACAAGAAGCGTCTGGAGAAGGAAGCGGCCGCAAAGCGAGAGGCCGAGGAGAAGCAGAAAGCCAAGGAGGAGGAAGAACGCAAGAAGAAAGAAGAAGAGGAGAAGGCCAAGAACGACAGAGAGCAATCGAAGAAGGCCAAAGAGGCGGCGAAGAATGCGGTCAAGAAGAACAAGCGTGTCGTGCGAGGAGCGGCCAAGGACGTCAACTACTTTGTCGAAGGAGAACCGAGCCCCAAGGACATCGACGATACCCTCAACGACGTTGACAAGGTCTTGGCCACCGTCGATCCCGACGAGCTCGCAGACCTTGTCTCCAAACTGAACGTGGCGGGCAAGGACGCTGCGAAGGTCAAGGTCGTGTTCGCCGAGACGACGGGCGGGTTGGTCGGTTCCGGCAAGTTGAAAGAGAGTGACTTGAGGGTCTTCAAATGAGCGACAGCGAGCGAGCGAGCGAGCGAACACGAACGGTGTCTCTCGTGTATCAAGAGAGAAGTGCATAACCCCCCGACGTGGCTGTATTGTGGCCATCTCTACTAGATAGAACAGCGACTCATCATGGTGCTGCGTTTGCCTTGCACTCCATAGAATGGCATAGCATAGCATTACATGGCATCGAATTGAAAAGCATCTCAACGAGCAGTAGAGCGACATTAAGGACGGGAATCCAAAGATGACCGAACCAGCGCATTAGCTCTACATACTTCCCGCACTGTATCTCTTTGACATGAGGGCGCAGCACCAAGAGGTTTGAGATCCAAACCTTCAACATCATCTGTCCGAACATTTGTTTTCTTCGACCCATTCTAGGGTTAAGGCGGCTACGATGGAGAGACATGGTGTACGGGTATGGCGTTGCCCGCGGGGAATGACTGCGTGGTGAGTGACTACATGCTGTACTCTGTAATCTGCAGTACATGTTGTATGTAGTTGGGCCACGCAGCACGTCCGGGCCGTTCGTTGGCTGGCTGGCTGGCTGGCTGGGGATTTTTGGACTCCTCTCCCTCCCTATCCTGCTCATGTTCTTGTTTTTCTCACCATCCACCCTCCTTCTGCGCTGTGTATCCCTTGCGTACTCGCGAGATCACCTCATGAGATCAACAGGGACGCGGGCAATGCGGGCTGGCAGCTGTGCGTGGTCCGGCATCCAAGATGTATTCGTTTGGAAGGTCCAAGCCGGCCGCTGCAGTCTAGTGACTGTAACACAAGCTTAGATACCCACGGCCTCAGGGCTGACCGATGCTCGGGACATCGCAACCGCTCTTTTCGCGGTGATTGGAAGAGCACGCTGCGAGTTGCTTTCTCTTGTACTCTGAGGTCGGAAGATTCTTTTGCAAGATGCATCGCTCCGCCGGTCCCTACGCATGAACGATCCAATGAAAAGGGAACTATCACGTCAAGCGATGCCCATCTATCATCCCGTATCGTTCGTGCTCAAGTGAACTTCTGTCTCGGCACCTCGGGGATCTCACTGCCCGTGACCTTCTCGGCCCCCACCATCCTCGCGTTGAACTCGTCCAGTCTGTCTAATGGCAGATTCAGAAATAAATGCTTATTCTTCCACCTGACTTCACTCTCGATGAATTCCTTCTCCGCAACACCTCCAGGCCCAGGCGGTGGCGGCGGCTCCGTGATCTTTGTGATCAAATACGCGGTGCTCGCCTCGGCAATGCCATAGATCAGCACTCCAAGCAGGGGAATCTTGACCATGATGGCAAACGCGGCAGAGAAGCCGAACAGGACGCCCGAGCGATCGATGAACCAGACACGTTTCTGCTGCTTGTTGAACCGGATGCGGTGGAAATACGGCTCCAGCAGCCTCGACATGAGACTTCGACTCGAGAAATACGTCTGCAGGAACTGAACCATGTAGTGTTTCGGGATGATCAGGCCCGACGCGAATATGATGCCCGCGGGGACGGGACCCACGGCCTTGTTGAACGTGTAGAAACTTGCTGCGGGAAGCACGAAGCGACCGATCCCCGGAAGGAATGTGAGGAGGTAGACAGCCAGCGAAATGGCCGCGCGTCGACCGTATTTCGTGAGAAACAAGATGATACCGTCAAGGAGGGAGCGTTGTTCTTTCTTCTCGCGCTCGCCGTGGGTGCTGTACATGCGGAGCGTGGGGTAATACATGGCGCGCAAGGTAGACGGGTCGTCCGATTTGTGTTTCTGGACGTACGTCGTGTCGACCCATTTGAGGGAGTCCATGAACATATTGTCCAGTGTCGGCGTGATGGAGCTCATGACCATCATGAGAAAGAAGGGGATCTGCAGCACGGAGCGCGAGATGAAATCCAATCCCCCGGTTATAGTGTCGTCCCAGGTTTCATGGTCTAGATTGACGAAGATGGAAATTATCCAGATGAATGCCTTGACGATGTAGATGGGGATGTTGAGGATTATCCTGATGGCAAGGCCTGCGCAGACCGCGAGCGCGGCTTGTCGATAGTGGTTTGTGGTGAAGAGGTCGGGGTTCTGAAGCGCGCGGTGGGCGCCGACGAAGGTTAGTTGGGCGCCTCGAAGGATGGCGTTGGGATCGAAGTTTGACATCTCGACAGCTGTGCCGTTGGTGCCACGCTGGGTTGATGTTAATAGTGATCGGGGCGTGATTTCGGGCAGAAGATGTGCTCTAATTGAGGACACACGACAGGACAATCAACAAGGTGACACCAAGATTGAAGTTGCCTCCTGGAGGTGACGACCACTCGCTACGTCACTGGCCCATCTCCGCGAGGCTGAGATTTACTAAGCGAGGCTGGGTTGTGGAGGGGCACCAGGGCACAAAATGACAGAAGTCCTACCCAGTAAACATCCTAACGCAACTTGAATCATCCACTCTCTGAGAAGGCTTGCTGTGACATAATACGGACATTGTCCAAAACTCCTGACGACGCCATCGCTGCTGGTCTAGGATAAGACACAGATCAAGAAGCCTCAAACGCACTACCGAGAATCATTGAGCCCGATCAATGCCGACCACTCACCCACGCTCAATGATATGAATCCGTATGCAGTAATTGCACCGTCCTAATTAATTACTCAAGAAATACGTGGCCGCCAGCGCCGGACCCAATCCCACTTTCTTCTCAAACGCATCGAGCCGCCATCTCATGCGGTCCCTGATCCCGAACCCGTCCGCCTTGGAGTGAAGATTGGCGTCAAAACTCCCGGGCTGCTCATACAGCAAGAAGACGTATCGATGCGGGCTGCTGATTGGCGGAGGTCCCGGGCCCGCCCAATGTGCGATAGGTGGCTCCGAGGAGGTCAAGGCGCCGCTCTGGCTCGACGGCGGGTCCGCCGCCGCAAACCCGGGCTGGAGCCAATGTAGGACGGGACTCAGGGGTGCGAATGAGGGGAGTGGCGCATCGAGGTCTAGGCCGATGACCAGAAATGTTCGTCCTGGTGTAGGTGCGTCCCACGCGAGTGTCGGGATAGGTTGAGCTTCTGGTGGGGGTTGGGTCAGCGAGCCAGCGAGACGGCGGCACCCCTGGATATCGAGGAGCGTTGCATGCATGTATCCAAGCACGGATGGATGCAGAGCGAGTGGACAACCGTCGACTCACCTTGCTTGGGGACCTTGTCGCCGGGCTTTATCTGTCGGGATCCAAACGCTAATTGTAGGACGTTGGATTTATCATTGTCTTCAAGCAACGACGAGACGGACTTGAAGATCGGATGGTCTGGCATGGCCAGGTCTGATACTCGCTCTCTCTCTGCTGATGGAACTTAATGTGCTGGATGTTGAGTTCATGATCTATAAGAAGGGGGAGTCGACATATGAAGGCGCCACCTGTTCAGCTTGATGTGGAAACCGGAGACGGGCAGGAAGATCGTCAGGACCTTGTGTTCTGCAGCCACCGTCACCTAGTGGTCATACTGTATCAGCAGTCCGTGAGCGCCAATCGGGCGCTTTATGATCGGCTAACCGGCAGCGATCTTCTGTCCTAAGCGAAGAACCGTGTATGGTGAACACCGTGACAAGAAATCCGCATGACCGATGCCCGGTACCGGCCCGGTTTTCCCTATATCGGCATCAAGTCGCCCCCAAAGCGTCCACCTAATTAACGCCGATGTGGAGCGACTGGAGACTAGAGATCCCGTTGATCGACCGATGCAACGAAGGAGACAAGCCCTATTAACGATATATTTCCGGGTTAGCATCCTTCGGTAACTTCTACCAACTCCAAGGATCCGGCTAGTACCCAAAAGACCCGTCAAATTATCTGCCTTCCCAATGCCCCAGTGTGCGGACCGGTGACAATGGCCAGCGACAAAGATTTCACTCTGTCCTCTGAGACGAACAGCGATCGCAAGGACGCCAATGACACCATCACAATATTTGCGCAGGAGGCGCACAGCCCGCAAGATTCAAATCCGACGCAGAACGATATCGAGGCTCAGAACTTAGACGCTCTAAAAGAGACCAGTGAGAATCAGAGTCCGCGTCAGAAGGCTTATACCGCCTTCTCTCCGCGCGCCAAATGGTTGATTGTGGTTATGACTGCCATGGCGTCGTTCTTCTCGCCCCTCTCCGGCCAGATATACTTCCCTGTGCTACCCATTCTGACAGATGCGTACCATCTATCTCCGAGTCTGATCAACATCTCCATCACAACGTATATGATTTTCCAGGGCCTCGCGCCCAGCTTCATGGGCACGTTCTCCGACGCCAGTGGACGCCGACTGGGATATATCCTCGCTTTCACCATCTATACGGCCGCGAATATTGGTCTTGCCCTTCAGGACAGCTTTGCCGCCTTACTCGTCCTGCGGTGCCTGCAGAGCGCGGGATCTAGTGGCACCGTAGCCTTCGGATACGGCGTGATTGCAGACATTGCTACCACGGGGGAGCGAGGGAAGTATATCGGTCCAATGGCCGCAGGTATCTTGACAGCGCCAGCCCTCGGACCAGTCATCGGCGGCCTCCTGACTCAATTTCTGGGATGGAGATCTGTCTTCTGGTTCTTGACCATCATCAGCGGCGGCTATCTGGTGGTTTACATCATCTTCATGCCCGAAACGCATCGGAAGATAGTCGATGACGGAAGTATCATCCCACAGCAATGGTGGCGGCAGTCCGTGGTGCAATACTTAGATTCTCGGCGCCGGCTGAGGAAGATGAGTCCCCGAGAAAGGGATGAGTACGAGCACATGCAACGAGATCTGCTGGCGCGTCAAAGAGGCACGAAGCTCCGTTTCCCGAACCCGCTCGAGTCGTTCTTCATTCTCATGCACCCGGAGGCATTTTGTCTTATTCTGTACGCTGGCGTGGTAATGTTCTCTAACTTGGTCTTGATGACGAGCACGCCGACCGTATTTCCCAGGCTGTACGGACTCAACGAGCTGCAAGTGGGCTTGTGTTTCTTGTAGGTCGAGCTCCCTTCCTCGCGAGACTGCTCGGTGCTGACACGCTTTGGAGACCGCTCGGCGTTGGTGCAACAATGGGGGCCTTCTGCAACGGCCGCATCCTCGACCGGAACTACGCCCGCATCGCTCGGAAACTGGGAAGAACGGTTGATCGAAAACGTGGCGACGATCTTCGCAACTTTCCCATCGAGCGCGCTCGGCTCCAGGCCGTCTTCTTTGTTCAAGCAGTTCAGGTCGCCGCTCTCTTGCCATATGGTTGGGCACTTAAGAGACACGCTCCTCTCGCAGTGCCTCTCATGTTGCAGTTCATTTTGGGTTTCTGTGGCGTTATTGGATCGAACTCGGTCAGCACGCTCCTCTCCGACATCTACCCAGGTAGTGTTGCGACGGCGTCAGCCGCATCGAACCTCCTTCGCTGCCTTTTGGGCGCTGTGGGAGCGGCGACTGTTGATAATATGCTGACGAGCATGGGGCTGGGTTGGACTTTCATCTTCGTGGGCCTGCTGATCACGAGCTCGACTGGCTTATTATACGCCGAGATGACGTGGGGAATGGGCTGGCGGCAGAAGCGCTGGCAGATTGCGGAGACGAAACGACAAGCCGAGGATGAAAAGAAGGTCGTGGTAGAGCAAACCAAGGATTCTGTCGCATAGAGCTAGGTTCAAAAAAGCGTCAGTCCATCTGCCACCATTTGAATTTTTGAAGGAGATTTTCATGCGTGCTCGAACACCATAGCTGAGGGCGAGGCGCACACGATAGATGCTTGTATCAAGAAGGCTCAGGCTTGGGGAATCGAGACACGCAAGTGGCCCGAAAACCGTTGTAGCCAAGTCATGTAAGAGTCATCTCTAGCAGATCAAGCACCGCTCCTTTATTCCCCAGCAAGGATGCACGCAACTAATCAGGCCTTAGATAGTTGCAGTTCGAACAATTGAGAAGAAATCGACGCGGGGTGACGATATTGGTATTACCTTGTTGAGGCGACCAGAACCAGGATGGCCCATTCTGAGTGATCCCCGCAGAGAGAGCTGTCCAATGCTACTGATGATCGAGCTGCAAACCATTCCCCTCACGGTGAGTGGTACCCTTCTCGTCTTCGAGCCCTCGGTAATAGGAAAACGCTCGGGGGAACATAAACTGTCCTCAGGCCCTTAGTGTTCGTGAATGCTCCATGTGATATTGGCGTATCGTCGGGAAAAGTCAGTCACATCTTCGGACTGTAACATATTTGTGCCGTGCACACCACAACATGGCCGCGCAATATCTCAGCAACATATTCTCGCTTGAGGGCAAGTCAGCTATTGTGACGGGAGGAACAGGAGGTCTTGGATCGGCGTTGGCCACTGCTTTGGCTCAAGCGGGAGTCTCGACAATAGTATCCATTGAACTTCCGAATGATCCATTGTCCGAAGATCTCAAGTCGAAGACTGAAGGAGTGGGAGGCAAATTGTTGCAGTTCCATTGCGACTTGCGGGATCCAAAGAGCCTTCGAGAATGCTATCGATCAGTATGGGGCGCTGGCGTAGTGCCCGACATACTGATCAATTGCGCTGGCGTCATGCGGCGAAATCTCTGCGAGAATGCAACAGATGAGGAGCTTGATCTGGTGAGTGTAATTCTGCCGGCGTTGCCCAAGTACTTACCCGCCTGCAGCTTCTAGAGGTGAATGTGAAGTCATTCTACATCTCCATGCAGGAATTTGGCCGCAAGCTTCTGTCCCTCGGACGACCCGGCAAGATCATCAATATCGCCTCCGTCACCTCTTACCAAGCTGGATTCAATACAAGTATATACTCAAGTACCAAAGGCGCCGTCATGCAGATGACAAAGGCTTTCAGCAACGAGTGGGCGAGCAAGGGTATTCAGGTGAATGCGATCTGCCCAGGGTTTATGAAAACCTCCATGACAGCACAGTACCAAGGGGATCAGAAGATGGAGGATTATCTCATGACTCGGGTTCCGATGCAAAGGTGGGGGGAGCCTCAGGATCTAGTGCCTGCAATGTTGTTCCTGGCTGCCCCAGGGAATACCTTCACTTCGGGAGCATGCTTGATTGTCGATGGAGGATTTTGCGGCAAATAGACCTAGGCGTATATTCCACGCCGAGAGCTTGTTGGGTGGTTTCGATCCGCAAAATTACACAGAAACCTGTTCTGCGCCGTGTCTTGCTTTCTCCCACTTTCCAGTCTTCACATTCCAGAGATAGCCCTTTAATGTCGGGTCAAAATCCAGTTCCGAGTACATTCCACGCTTGGCATTCTGAGCATCGTATCTTCCGCGGTAGCGATCGAGGAACTCACGTGCATTGGAGATCTCGTCCGCAACTTGTGATCGAGATCCAATTCTGATGGTCACATCTGCTTCGTAATCGCGAGAGGTTTCAAGGTCCACTTTGAGTGTGGACACATCACTCACGATGACCCCTACCCAATCGCACTCAATTGCTCTCCTGGGAGACTCAGTGATAGCCTTGGGTTGGACCACCAAGGAGTACCTCTGCCGTAAGGAACACCTGAGCACGAAGTAATCGGATGGCTGCATGTAAGCCGAGTTCAACCTCTTCAGAACGGCGCTATGCATCGAAAAAGGTTCGGAGTTGTCCTTTACTGCGAATAGGTTGAAGACGATAAAGTTTCCCAGCAACGCGCCAGTGGTCTGGTCGATAGTTAGATTTAAGGTATTCCAAGCCTGGAATTCCTCCGACAAGATGGTGGGACCCTCATTGAAAAGATTGGAAGGGCACCAAGACAGTGGACCGTGGTTGGAAATCGTGGGTGAACCGTGGATCAGGAATCTGCCGCTGATTGTCGAGTAAGATGAAATGATCTGTTGCGTCACACGGGCTTGCATGTTGACGGCATCGATGTCGGGCTCGACGCCAGCAAGAAGCGCCGCAATGACGGCCCGATCCCGGGGCCACGAATTGCTCCTTGTCTTCAGAATAGCCATGAGGCCTTCAAGGCTTCGATGGCGCGCCATTACTGTCCGGATATTGAAGGAGGCGATTATGTGGCCGAGGCTACAGGTGGGCGTGTTTGCAAGGACGTCGTTTTCTAGATCCTTGATAAGAGGCATTGCAGCGCCAGTAGGGTCCTTGAACAGAACCTTGACACTGTTTGACACAGCGAGTTCGACAGCAGTCCACCCACGCGTGAACCAAGGAGAGAGCAGCAACGCCAAGCACGGTGTGCCGTCCTCCTTCCACGGAAGATGGATCAAGTATTCGTCGTGAACGACCGTGTGTTTGGCGGAACTGAAATGAGAGTGCATGTTGCGCAGCGCCTGGGCGCGAGCCTTCGGTTCCAAAGGGATGGAAATGGCATCCCACCATATACCGTGACAGCCGAGAGCTCTCGCCACCGTACAAAAGAAGCCGAACAGACAGCTGTTGACCATGCCACGCCCTCCGGTACCAGCCCCTGTTCCATCGGACCAAACATGCGATATCGCAGCATACTCACCGCCAACCGGCATAGGTGAATGAATTAGCCCTTCCGAGGATGTGGAACGAGAATTCCAGAGCATGCGGCCCAGAGATTCATTTGGCTCTGAGGTAAAATGGAGGAAAGAGCATGACCCGCTATCTGCGCACTTGTGCCTTTGAGCCACTCGAGTGCTGTCCATCGAAGAGAAATGACAGAGGTCCGAAGTGCAAGCCTCATGAGTCTGTTGATCGATCAATTCGGAAGTACTATGCGAAGCAGGGCTTGCGCGTAAGCTGAAATCCTCGACTTGACGGAATGAAGCCAAATCCTTTTCATCGTGACCATAGGTCAGGGTCATTAGGGCGGGCAAGTCACGCCATGTCCGTGGACAAACAGAGATGAGGTTCCAGAGGCGGTTGAGACAGATCCCCATATCTGCAGCCTTCTGGAGTGATTCATCAAAGTCTCTTTCATATACTGTGTCGCACAGCCTAAAGCCTCGAGCATATTCATTGCGAAAAATTGCACGTTGAATTGCGTCCGGATGATGGAACTCCACTCGAGCAACCCATTCCATCATATCATAGATCAATCTGTCCGGGAGCGTATACGTGTTATATGTTGTGTCCCCTTCGTAGAGAGGGCTCTCAAGACATTTCAAGAGACCAAGAGAGAGATTAATCTTGACTGGAGCACTTGCCGACCAGTTTGCAAGGAGAGAGCTCATGTAGCAGGAGTACCACTGAAGCATCCACTTGAAGAACGAGTGGCACCATGTTGACCGAGTAGGAAGGTTTCTGCGAAGTTGCGCTTGATTCAATTTGCATGCACGATTCGGGCACGTTTTGAGGCCTGAAAGCGTAGCAAAGTGGTAGAGGCGCTCCAGTGTCGACGAGTAAGAGCTGAGTATTGGCTGAGCATCCACAGCCTAAACAGGAGCATGATAACTCCTTCAGATCAGCCGCGGGAAAGCGCGAGAAGCCATGGAGCAAAGAGAATGAGTGAGACGTACCAGACCTACTCTGCCTTCCTCATCAATATTGACACAGCCACCACGAGTCTCCAGCGCCGGGGATGGGGGTGCAAGCAGAGGTTCCTCTTGCAGTAGTCGCCTCACCTTGGTCCAGCGTTCCCAGAGCAGATCTTGGGTTGAGGGTAAGAAATCAGAGTCCGAACGCGGACGTACGCGGGGAGGCGCATCTGAAACGGCGAGGTGAGGCAAGTCTCCCTCTGTCGGGGAGCCTGGTCTGCTGCCCTTGTGCACACATGAGCAACAGTCACGTTAGCTGGACAGAAATATACTTTACCTCTGGAGTTTTCCTGGTGAGACATAGCCATTTCTTCATCGTTGCGGCAGCAAGCCATGGCTGTTGATGTAACGATATCAGGAAGGAATTGTCTGGTTGAGGTCTGTCCTTGTTCTGAGACTCGGTTCAGCCGTCACTCACAGTTCACTTCGACCTTACACATCGCTTATTGGGGAAGGTGCCGGTGTCAACACGCCAAGGCTGCAGGGGTGGTTCGCTTGGTCGCTGGTTCCCTCTTCAACGCAACCGCCCGCAGCCTGTAGGTTGCGTAGCTAGCTTGTTGAATAGCAATCTCGACTCTAATAAACCCTCGATATAGACCATATTCTGAGTTTACTGCTGGGAACCAGCACGTAGCACTGGTCCTCCATTCAATATCCGCTTCACCAGGCCAATGCTCTCTGCAAACATGCAGCATGGCCACACCACCGTCATCCTACGGCGAGCGACCCCCGCTGCAAGGCTATCGAAGGTCGTTTACGGTCCCTTCGCGACAGCTCTCCCTTCACGAGAGAGCAGGCCTGGACAGATCTGATGCGGACGCGGATATCCTCTACTCCCATCCCAATGCGCGCATCATAGCCTTTTCGCCGCCCACAGACTCGATTCAGACCCAGACCAAAGAGACTCTGCCTGATGCCGATTACCCCATCGATGCTGTGGAAACTCTGCCATGGCGGTCGCGTACCGAGACTCTAGCTACTAGCGGACTCATAAGGATCGAAAAAGTCCGAGGGTCAAGTCACTTCCTCAAGTCGGCGGACCAGAAAGTCATCCATACAATAATGCGCAATTCGCAGTGCTGGTGTGTCGACGGAGAATCCAAATTCGTGCTGCGGAGGGGGAAGTTTCTCTATTACCGAATCGAGCTACCCACGGAAACAGAGGAGGACAAGCAGAAGGTCGAAGAGTTCAAAACGGCTTTGGGAAAGGTGCTGCGATTCGAGCGGACGCCATGCCCGTTCAAGCGCGCATTCCACGTGGACTTACCAGACGATGCCATTACACCTCGGAGGAAAGGTACATGGAAGAGGCGGCAGCCACCTCAACCCACAACCCCAAATACCGACCCTTTGCCGTTGAGGAGGACGAAGAATTCACGAGCTTGGAGTTTTCAAGCGCAGAATGAGCCCAGCCCTCTTCAGACATATGGTCGGCGAGGGTCGGATTATGGTTATAGCGCGAGTCGAGGCTCGTCACGATCACGGCCGGATGCAACCAACTATCGGTGTTCCACTCCTTCTAGTGTGATCTCTAGTGAAGACGCATACGAAAGGGACCGTGAAGGCGAATCCAGCGAGGATGGCTTGCGAGGAGAGGAGGCAAACCACCGGCAGCAGGCTGATAATGCTTCAGTTAATGAGTCGGAGTCGGAATGCCCGGCAGATATTTCGGAATCGCAACCTGTAGACGAACCATCTACAACAGTTGGAGATAAGGCCGAAGAGGAAGAGGACGTGCTGCCTCAGTCCGTCGCGCCTCCAGCCATTGACGCCCCAGATAAGCTGGATATTGGAAAGACAGGACTGTCAATACTGCCTCAGGCCGAGGGGTTAGGTACTACAACATCCAAGGAAGAGATTCCGCAAGAGGCACCAGGAGATCCTGGGAATGAGGTCGATGCCGAAGAATCTCTTTCCGCTGTGGATCGACACGAGCAGGAAGTAGAAAGCACTCTGGACAGTCCAGAGCAAACTTCCGTCATACGAGCAGTCGAGCAGCACGTTGAAGAAGACGTGCCATCGACGCCCGCGAAAGGCGACTCAGAAACCCGATTGATCGACACTGAGACGCCAGTGATTGGTGACATTGGCACCGAAACACCGGGTGAGTCACATTCTGAAGAAACAGAGTTTCGACCAGATGAAGTTATTACAGCTGAGCACGACGACGACGATGCTCTGAGCAGAGTCTCGAGCGTGGATTCCTTCTACACTACCGACTCGCTAGCTCAGGATATGCTTGACGAACAAATCCAAGCCATCGACTTTGAGAAGGGGGAGCACGCAGAAAGCTTTACTCCCTTCTTTCTGAACCGCAATCAGCACCAAAGAGGTCTGTCGGAGATGACAATAACGGCTTCTACCATCGCATCAGAGCAGAGTCCTCAGAAACAGCGACCCTCCACAAGCGACTCAACCCCAGGGCTTGCGCATTCGTCTATGTCAGACTCATCATGGCCTGAAGTGCACACGCCACCGGCCTCGCCCATGAAAGAAAACCTACGCCGTCGCCTACAAGCGAAGCGATCCCTTTCCCCCCTGCCACCACCCACAATACTCTACTCCCCGTCCACCTCGCCCACGAGCCCAAACTACGGCTCCCCATTCACCGCACAATTCTTGCAAAAGGCCGCGAACGTGGCTCTCGTCAAGCCGATCGAAGCGGTCGTGTTACTAGTACACATTCTAGCGCGGATAGCCGGTGGTGCGACCCTGAATGATCTGTTCAGCGGCGACCTCTTCCGCAGGCCCGGTGAACGCGAGGAAGGCGTCCACCGCCGGAGGACTAGCTTTCCAGACCAGCTTGCCCAGCCGAGGGACGACAGTGAGGAAGAGGATGACTTTGGTGTGCCAATCAGGGGCAGGACGAAGAGTGTAGAATCGACTCCCGCCAAGGCACAGAGTAACAAGGTGAAGAAGGACGAGGACACGGATCCCATCTACGATCTGGATTAGTGCTCCGGATTGCGATGGTGAACATGGTCGCCATATTCATTTGACTTCAGTTAATCTAAGCGTGGCGTTCTTTGCTTGTACCATTTGGCTCCTGGTGGAGGCTTGCACAGTACGACGGGAGGACCTCTTCTGCGACATACAAGCCTTGATGATACCACCAGATATTCATGCCTCTTATGTATCCGTATCCCGTCGTCTCCATGGCTCGGTCCTGTCCTCCGAATATGGCAACGGTATTTCTACCGCAGCATGCTGCGCACGAAACTCGGCGCAAGACAGATGAAATCGCACTGGCGTCTATCATGCCTCCATGCCTCTGCCGGCTATGGAAAATTGGACGTGATGTCGTACGTGTCCCGCAGCCCCAATCGACTATCACCGTCCGTTCCTCCTTCACGTCCCCGCGCCGGCCTTCCCCTTCTTCTTCGCCTTCGCCCGCTCCTTTGCCTTCTTCTTATCCCGCTTCCTCAGCCCCTCCATCCCCTTCTTGCACACGTCCGCATACCGCGCGTAGAATGCCTCCAGATCTGACGCAGCCACCAGGGTCGCGAACCTGATCTTGGGCTTCGTGCCTGCGTCGGTCGTACTGGATTTCGATTTCGAGGCCTTGGCCGTTGAAGTTGAGGTGGGTGTATACTTTTTGGGTCTCCCAGCGCCGTTGGTCGCGCGGATGAGGATCTGTGCCGAGTCCGCGCTGGGGGATGATGATGATGGCTCAGGATCGGCGGACAGAGGCTTCTGGGTGAGGAAGATTGAGCCGTGGGCTTGTGCGTGCGTTGAGGTGAGGAGCGTGCTGAGGCGGGTGAGGAACTGCACACCGCAGACATAGACGTCGTTAGTGTTGTGCTTTGTGAAAGCGTGCGGACTTGTTCAGGTTTAAGACATTAGAAAGAGCTCACCTCGTCGTTTGTCAGTGGTTCTTGAGACATGTTCACGGTGTTGATCGCGCTGTGTATTGAAATGTCATGTCGCTACTACCTACTACTCTGGATGTTAAATGGATGTGGGGGGATACAAGAAGTAATTCGCGGCATATCTTCGGCTGAATTCTCCGCATCCGAGATAATTTCTTTGCGACTGCACGGCACTTGATCACACACCCACTCTAGCCTTGGATTCCAGCTTGCTTGGGACCTGCCCTAGTGAGAATTCTGCTGGGTAAGATGGTTCATCGGAACGGCGGTTCTCGAAAAGGTATCAAGTTGCCGTTTGCACTACGGAAAGAACTAGGAATCGAGGGCCATTCCCGCGAGGGTGGCCGTGGTAGGCAACATGGGCTGGTGAGAGGCAGGAAGGACCAGCGCAGGGCAACCCGCGTGGAGAAGAGGCAGCATAACCGTGTACGGGCATCGAGGCCGTCCGCCGCAGAGGAGGAGTCTTCGGAGCATGATGTTGGCGACGACGACGAGGATGAAGAAGAGCCACCTGCGGATCGCATCCCTGCAAAGACTACACTATCCAAGACGGATGAACCCAAATCTATCCTGAAAAAGTCTCTGAGACGACCATCACCATCCCCGACACCGTCGGATTTACCGTCTATCCCCAGCCCACGACCGTCTTCGCCGGGCCTTGTCCTCGACGCAAACTCCCGTGTGTTCAGAGATCGAGCGGCACAAGAGGACGCAGAGATATCTGCCCTTGAGAAGAAACTCGGATTGAAAAAGAATAAAGTTCCCAAGTCTTATACTGAGGATGGCCTGGATGATCTTCTTGAAGGATTGGAGGAAGAGGAGAGGGGTGTGAAGAGAAAAGCCGAGGGGAAGGAGTGGTTAGAACGAAAGAGACGGCGCACTATCATTGACGAAGGGCATGATGTTGACGAGGGCGCCGACGCTAGTGAGGATGAGAGTGATGACGAAGAAGGCTTCGATATCGATGAAGATGACGAGATGGATAGTCTCGAGGACGACCACAGCGAAGACGATATGGATGCGGAGCTGGACGAGGACCTTGAGGACGACATCCCCGATGAGAAAATGGAACAAGTCGAAACAGGCTCGTTCGAAGGATTTGATTTGGAAGCAAACTCATCTTCTTCTCAGCCAAAGAAAACCCGCGAAAATCCTTACATACCACCAGTTGCGGCGGGCGCATCCACTGCCAAGTACATTCCGCCGTCCTTGAGGAAAGCACAGAGTTCAGAAGGGGCGTTTCTCGAAAGGTTGAAAAGACAACTGCAAGGCCACCTCAACAAACTGTCTGAGGCGAATTTGGTGTCCATATTGGGAGAGATCGAGAAAGTCTACCAATCAAACCCTCGACAAGATGTCACAACTGTGATGATCGAGCTTCTGTTGACGCTCTTGTGCGATCGATCAGCTCTCCAGAATACCTTCGTCATCCTTCATGCTGCATTTGCGACTGCGATCTACAAGGTTGTCGGGGTCGACTTTGGTGCCGAACTGTTGTCGCAACTAGTTGGTCGATTCGACCAGTACCACAACGATGATACTGCCGGGAAAGAGGCATTGAACCTGATCAGTCTCCTGTCCAACCTATTCACATTCCACATGATCAGCAGTGCCATTATCTTCGACCACATCGGACTCCTGCTTGGGCGGCTAAGCGAGAACAACACCGAGCTCCTACTGCGACTGATCCGGGACTGCGGACCCCAGTTGCGGCAAGATGATCCATCGTCCCTCAAAGCAATTGTCCAATTAATGCAGAAGGAGACCGCCCGCATGAACGCCGTAGGAGAGCAGATGAGCGTTCGCACCAAATTTATGATCGAGACAATCACAGATCTCAAGAACAACAAAATGAAAGCTGCAACCAACAATGCAGGGCTTTCCAGCGAGCACATCACACTGATGCGGAAGATTCTCGGCTCGCTTAATGACAAGCGCAATGTGAGAGCATCAGAGCCTCTCCGAATCACCAGAGATGACATAAAGAACAGCGACATGAAAGGGAAATGGTGGCTCATAGGAGCGAGCTGGAAAGGAAATGAACCCACGGCAGCCCCCGAAGAAAACACCGACGCTTCCATCCCAGCATCGGATCAAGCCCTCGATGACGATTCGGTCGACCTTCTAGCCCTCTCCCGCCAGTATGGCATGAACACAGATGTCCGACGCTCTATCTTCATTACCCTGCTCTCGGCCGTCGACTATCAAGACGGCCACATGCGCATTCTGAAACTCCGCCTGAAGCGAAACCAAGAGCAAGAGATCCCAAAGGTCCTTCTCCGCTGCGCTGGGGGAGAGAAGCCGTATAACCATTACTACACGCTCGTGGCCAAGAAACTTTGTCTCGACAAGAAAATGCGCAAGGCCTTTCAATTCGCTCTGTGGGGATTTTTCAGAAGGTTGGGAGAGAATCCCGATCTTGATGACGAGGGGGAAGATGACGAAGCCGAGGACGTTGAAATGACTGAGATCGCAAATCTGGCTAAGCTCTACGCTCACCTTGTACTTGATGGGGCAATACCGCTAGGTGTTTTGAAGGTGTTGGATCTGGTGTCTGCGAAGGAGCGAACGATAATGTTTGTCGAGTTGATGGTGGCCATCATCCTCATCGAGGCGCAACCAGCCGCGTTGGCCAAAGTGCTGGAGCGGATGGCCGCCGACACGCCACAGCTCGTCAAAAGGCTGCAGTTCTTCATCAAGAAGAATGTGAAGACGTCAGACTTAGTTGGGAAGAAGGATCGGAAGGCGGTCAAGCAAGGGTGTCGAGTGGCCCTGGAGACCCTGCGGAGGCTGCAGATGGTCGGCGAAGGAATTGAAATCTAAGCCGTGTGTGAGGCGGAGGAGAACACCACTCGCCGTGGATTGACCTCAGAAAACCCTCATCAAACATCGTCGCTTGAGGGGGCCATCATGTCAAGCCTCTGTCGATCTCTTGCCTTCGAATGTCCTTCAATGCACACGGTCAAACAGAGAAGAGTCCTCTAGCAAATCTGGTCTCCAGCGCACTTTTCCCCACCAATGGTTGCCGGCTACAAAATCTCATCCTTCCCTTCACTGACGGAATGTACAAGCTACTAACAGCCTCGTCACGGCCACGTTTCAAGCTCCTTCGAGACTCCAGCCCTCTATCCTTTCGATGTCAGCGGACTAGGGAGGCAAAGCAGAACGTCGTCACAGATCTCTCGAAGGAGCATGACACTCTTACGAAACGGGCGCAGGAGGCTCACGTTTGTCTCAACTACCGGGTCGATGAGCACGTAGGTGCACTTCTGCAAAGACACTTCGATACCAGCAAACACTAGAGAGCACCGGACACGTTGAAAGAGAGAGAGAACAGGATGCTAGAAGTCCCCAGGGTGGCAGTCGCCAAGCAAAGTCTTCTTTCCAAGGGTTACACCGATGCGGCTGGGTTGCGCCTGCGGATTGAATCATCTCTTCTCCCCTTGAAGAAGAGGTGCTGCTTGTTTCTTCCCTTCAATGTGACGCCTTCATCACTACCATTCGCTACCCGTCCCGCTCTCCTATCCAGGCGATGGCGACCAAATCTACCTTGCCACTCTTGATAGGCATGCCTGTACCAGAGATACCAGCAGAGGATCGTGGTGGCCGTCAATGGCACAGCAATGGCCCAGAAAACCCAGAATTCGTCCGACACGTGGCCGCTGCTTCCATCACCATTCGACCAGTCAAACATGCTCATACTGAACAGCGTTGCAACAAAGGTGGGAGGCAAGAATATGGCTGTGATGAAGGTGAAAGTCGACATCGAGATGCTGTCTTGCTTTGTGGAACTCGCAACCTCCAGATTGGTCAATGCATCCCGCTGAGCCACCACGTTGAAAAGCAGATCAATGTGCGATTGGAGTCTGCCTATCCGGGTCTCAAGATACCCATGCATAGGCTCAAGGCCTGATGCGATGCCCTCCACGGTGCCTCTTAACTCCACAGATGCTGTTTCTTCGTCGATGCTTGGATCGGCGGCCAACTTGCCCTCGGTTTCGAGCAGCCAGTGAGCGAATGAAGCTTGCCATATCGATTTCTCCAACATGAACTGCACCCGAGGCAGCAAGCTGTGTAGCTCCCTCGTCGTCCACTTCACGTCAATATCCAGCGGCCAACTAGACGGTTTGTGGCCATCATGTGGCCATCCAGCCCATGTCACGCCCAGGCAATCCTCTACGTCAATTTCACGCTTTCTGATGGATGCGAAAGCTCTCCGCGTTCGTCTCTCGCAAACATGCAAGAGCGCCGCTGGCAGAAGCAGAGGCTTTGTCCACAAGTCTGGACTCGTTATCACTGGTGCGAGCAGCTGCTCTTGCTGTCTCCCAAGGCCCCAGCGGCCCCTGTCGCACATTCTCTCGAAGATGATGCCGTCGCCGCAAATGAAGGCGTCCGTCCAATTGCGTGCAACGTTGTACGTGAGCGACAGGAGGCAGTTCGAAATCTCCATGTGCTGCGCAACCTTGATCACGATCTGGACTTCTGCAGTTTCCCCGTTCTTCCCCATCACTTTCTGCATCAGGAAATTTCCCGCTTCCATGAGGAATGCCGGCAGCGTTTCTTCGTGCAGGTGAAACTCTGCTTCGATCGCCTCGAACACGTCACGGTTGATGGTCATTCGCGCCGCCGCATTGAGTCGGTCGCACATCACTAGGCGAATGCCTCCCTTCAGAGAACCAGCCTCTTTTGGCTTCAGAGGCTCATACTGTCCTTGCATCTTGAGCCATGACCGTAGCCTGGCTCCGAGTTCATCCGGTTTACCCTGCTGATTGTTATCGTCCAGGCGTACCAACCTGAAATTATGGTCTCGCCTGACGGTCGTCACGCCATCGTAATTCCAGCATTCCAACACCTCCAGACAATTGGCCATATACGGCTGGAAATGCCCCCTATACAAGGGGGCCAGACCTGCATCTGCGAGGATCTTGTCCCCATCCCATTGAATCTGTTCGATGCACTCATGGCGTCGATATCCTTGCAGATCATTCAACGTAGGGTCCGAGCACAACGCGTCGATGAGGTTGTCCAGCTACCCCCAAAAAGATCAGTCAGTCCAGTCCGGCCGCCAGTTTACTAGAGTGGTTCCAACTCACTTCCAGTGACCGCCGTACGGGTTTGCCAAGTCGCAGCTCGTGTGCCGACCTGCTGATATTCAACACATCGAAGAGCGTGTCGTTGTGGTCTGGTCGCACAGGCAGCAGGCTACTGTTGATCTCATCGGTCGCTACGCGAGGCTCCTTGGCCCCAGCAATTGAAAGAGGAGTCATATCGGAAGTCGGGACAAGGCTGTGAAGCCGCCGGTCGTACTATCTCGCTCTCTAGAACTGGTGGGCAGAGGGCCGTAGAAGCAGACGCATACAGAAATGGAGACAAAGACAGGACACAGAGACAAAGACAGGACACAGAGACAAAGACAGGACACAGACACAGACACAGACACAGACACAGACACAGACACAAAGACGACCAGGCTGAATTGCAGAGGCTCTATTCGAACCAGGACTTTACCAGGGACATCGGACCTTGTCCACATCGTATCCTGGAGAAGCCAAGCCGCCAAGGTGAGTAAAACCCCTGCCGACAGCTCCCTTTGGAACGAAGGTGATGCCAAAAGACCACGCGCCTGGCCGATGGCGGACTTTGTCCTGCTTCACTCTGCCTGGTAGAGATGTCTTGCGTTGCCATCAGGTGCGGGTTCTTCCGTGCAGCGCTAAAGCGACGTCTTCTGATTGGTCGATATGGCTACAGTAGTCTCTTGCAATCATTCTGATTGGCTGGACTTATTAGCGCCCTCGGCTTAGCTACTATATAATTGGTTAGGCTGCGCAGTCACCGCTTGCTTGCCACATAGGAACTTGATTCAGCGGAGCCGGAGAGTGCAGACACGAGAAGCTCGCCATCAGGCGGCGCCTGGTGCTCCTGACCTCTTCTAACGTAGTACGTGAGTGGTGGCACTTCCTCAGCCGAAATCAGCACCGTGCAGGCAACTACGACTTCCTTAGCCGCTCAGTCACCGACAACTCAGCTGCTTGACGCCAGAATGGCAATGTTCCAAACCAGCTCCATGAATCTATGCACGGGAACGAAGGAACGATGTTTGCAGCACGGCGCCAGTCGCTCCTCCGTCATGTTGGGTGGAGACCCGACGCAGCTCAGGGCCTCTACTTCATCGAAACAACAGATGAAGAACCGGCAAGGCTGCGACACGGCTACCTCGACGATGCGGAGGTTAATGACTGGGTCCGAGCAAATGTGAGTCCATACCAAGTACGCTCGCGCAGGGAGTCTATCCAAGCTGACGGATTGAAGTCCTGTTTAGCAGGGTCTCCTCCATTGAAGTCGAAATCGGGCGGCTTTCGGCTCCTCCTCTGCGAGAGATCGGAAGTACCACATGAGGCGTCACTGCTTCGAGAGCCACACATGAGCCTCGCCTCATTTACCCTCGTCGAGGAGGCTTTCCGTCTTGCCCCTGTGACAGTTCCGGCCTTATTTGACATGGCTGGTGCGTACGCTCGGTTCACCGAGCACGACCCTGCCGCCGACAAGGTCAAGTATCTCCAGGTGGTCGTCCAGGGACGGCGAAAACTTGGAGTAGCGGATTGCATGTTGTCACTTTGCCATTCCTGTGAGACAGGATGGACTTATGGCTTCGTCTGTGGCGAAGGAGTGGTCCATGCCTCCCAGACTATCAACGTTGGACCGCTCAGACCTGTTTTGCTGGATATGCTGGAACCGTGCCTTCATCTTAGGTCCCATGTTCTGCTGATTCCCGCCATGTTACTAAAAGTCTACACCGACCGTATTAGGCTTTTCCTAGATGGACAGATCGTCCTCCTGAATGACTTGGAGAACGAGATTGGGGTGGCCCGTCCTTGGCGAGTCAAGAAGACGCGCTCGCTCGACAGCTGGCCCGATGACATTGACATCAAGAAGGTCACAATCGGACTCCACTCTACCGCCACTGAGCTGTACTATGTGGATCGGACCTGCCTTTGGACTTACGAGTGCCTTGTATCGCTTTGCAAGCTGGCATCGGAATGTACCGAATACGTCCACTTGGATCGGGCAACGGATCGCGAAATGCAGCACGCACTCGAATACGAGACCACGAGGATGAAGTGGATAGGCGGCACCGTCGAGACGAGCAAAGAGAGAGTGGAAGCACAACTCGACGTCCTATACTCGGCAGCAAGCCAGAAAGAAAACGCCATCGCCCTCAAGTACAGCCAAATGGCGCAGGAGCAGAACGAACGCTCCCTCCGAGATGCGCAGATGAACACCCGCATCGCCACGTCGACCAAACAGGACAGTATCGCCATGACAACCTTCACCTTCATCACCGCCTTCTTCCTGCCGGGGACGTACATCTCGTCGTTGTTCAGCATGAGCATGTTCGATTGGCTGCCCTCCGAGGGCGACGGTGGCGAAACACCCAGGGTGTCAAACAAGTTCTACGCATACTGGTGCATCACCGTTCCATTGACGGTCTTGGTCATGGCAGGATGGGTGATGTGGTATAAACGCGCGGATCGAGCGTGGCAGAAGGAGACGGGATAC
Organism: Phialophora tarda; assembly: GCA_016109495.1. Lineage (NCBI taxonomy): Eukaryota > Fungi > Ascomycota > Eurotiomycetes > Chaetothyriales > Herpotrichiellaceae > Phialophora > Phialophora tarda. Next base: position 712,541 of record JADWPL010000012.1, on the reverse strand, counting down.
CGTCTGAATGACAACGCTGGCGCAAATCAGCATCTAGAAGTGGGTTTGAAGTCCGAGGGATAACGCATTTGCTACAGTACGTACGGACTAGTCTCAGAGACTCAGAGATGGGCCCGGCGGTCTCGTGCTCCATGCTCTATATACCGTGCGTTGGTTTCCTTCTGCGTCTCGTCCGGCGCCCACTCTCACAGAGCCCAGTGAATGCATGGAGAGAGTGTCGAGTGGCAATGAAGACAAATGAGACGATGACCATGACCATCATTCACCCTGGGGATACAATATGCTTTCCAGAAACAGCCGGCAGCGACCAGCAGTTGAGGGTCCAGGTGGCATTCGCATGCTGGTCCCGCAAACGAACCACTGGCCATCGGTTAAGAGTCGGTCATTTATGGGGCAGGTTGCTTCCCAATCGTCAGCAATACTGACGGCAACACATCGTGCCGAGACCACCAACGATGCTACTGTCTCCAGCTATTCTGTGAGAATTCTCATGCATGCCTGCTTCTCTTGCGCGGCTGCTGCTCTCGGTCGGAAGATTGGCTGCGCCGCCGCAACGATGGAGTCGCTTGATCCTGACCGAGTTCGGGTCGCGTCTGCGGCTGCGGCTGCGATTCGCCAGCGTTCAGTGCAGCCCTCCTCCTGTCTCTCTCTTCAAGAGCCTCTTCCCATCTTTGCTCTTCTCTTCGACGCAGAGGACTCGGCAAGCCATCACCTCTGAAGTCCATACGCCGCGGCGCTTCTGGCGGACATAGCGGGCCCCATTGGCTCGGCGTCCACAGAAGATGTTCTGCGAAGTCGGACCAGAAATACTGGCCTTTGCGGAACTGGGCACCGCCGTCCGGCAGGTCGTTGATCTGATTCTCTTTGAAAGCCACCATCAGTGGCGCTAGGTCGCCGGTTCGGAGGTATTCTGCTTGTCCCCGCTCCATACACTCCTGCATGCCGGTTTCGATGTCTGAGAGCAGACGGCTAGGCGGCGGTCGGTCGCCTGGCTTCATTCGCAAGCATTCGCAGACCAAGTCCCAGAGTTTGGGGCTGTATCGCTGCTCGATCGCTGGAGCTGGTCGTTTCATGATGTTCGTTCCATCGAAGGAGCTGGCTGTCGCATTGCTGCCGTACAGAATCAGATTGACCTTGTCGCTGAGTACCTCTATCTCATCCAGAGTGGTTAGGTTCCACATGACAGCGCCAATGGCCCAAATGTTCGCCTCTTGACGAATCTGGTGGAATCTCCGTTCCGATCCGGCCATCTGTTTCAGACTCGGGTGGACGTCCTCTTGGAAATAGTAGCGGTGGGGGGCTCTCATATAACCAATGCGTTTTTCCTGTGTGGGAGTGAGGGGTGAGTTCGGGGCCAACGTCAAAGCGGGATCATGATTTGTGCTTACCGGAGGGTGCCAACATGCCGTGCCTCCTTGCATGGCCTTGGCCTGGTTCAAATATAGCTCGCCAGCGTTTGTCGTGGTGGCCAGGCCGAAATCGCCAATCTTGGGTTTCGGGTACCAAACGGTGCCTTCAACTCCCGAGGGATTCATGGCGAGGAAAATGTTCTCCGTCTTGATGTCGTTGTGCAGAAGATATTGGCCGTCGATCGCCTGCCCAAAGTCCAACTGCTTGAGGCTTCTCCACCTGGCCCTGACAAAGTCGAGATACCCTTTGGCTAGACAGTGGAAGACATGCCACAGGAAGAGCTCGGGGAAATATTTGCTGTGGTTGTTTGTGTCAGTAGCGGCGACGGGTTCACGGTAGTGGAAACTTACTTCCATGCCTTATACCTCAACCGCAGGGTCTCCAAGGTCCCGAACTCGCAAAACTCCGTGTAGTATCTGCAGTAGGCTCGGTCGACTTGATATTGGCGGAGACGTACGAGGACATCTGATTCGCACTCGTTTACCTGCGCCATTATCGCAGCTTCGTGGGTCAGGTGCGACTTTTTGGACTGCGCAGGGACGAATGGTTCGCGATTTGCCTCGGTGATCTTCAACACAAACGCCTGAATATGAATGTGGTCAGTCGTGCGGCGCAATCAGTTGGGACGGTTCACTCACATCTGTTCGCTCTTGTCGCTCATTGAACTTCGAGAAGAGAGCCACTGCGCCGAACGAGCCTTTTCCCATGGGTCGCTCGAACCTCCATTCGTCCTCATCAGGTAGATTAAGGGAAGAGGAGAATAGGTACTTGAATCTATCACCAATGTGTCTTCTGCGACCTAGAAAGCTGGACTCGTGCCAACTGAAAAAGTGTCTGGTTGGAGAGTCTGGAACTGGATATCGTTCTGTCGAGTCTTGGAAGAAGCTTTGCAAAACATCTGTACTCCAGTCCACCTGGAAGCTGTCTAATGCCATGCTGTTAGCAGATGCGATAGGCGTCGCCGGCGCCGGTCTTTGCCGAGAGTCTGAGGCGGTGGCACCGGCACAGTAGGCGGATGGCAGACTACTAAGATGGTCATGTCCGACTTGACACGATCGCAAGAAATTGCACTTGGTGATATCACGGCCACTGATTTTCGTTCAGCTTCAAAGGACCGGGCTGCCAAACAATGGGTTGTAGGCCGGATCCGGAGCATGTCAAATTCATTGTTTCCCCACGCTTTGGGTCAGGATATGAGCAACATCGGAAAATGGCTTTGTCCATTGTGCCTCGAACGGACCTGCTACAGCCATTGCCGTTGACAACGGTGCAGTCTCTCATGCCAGTCAGTCCCACTCTGAGACAGACTGGAACCGGACACCAACTTGGTCGTCATCACGTGCCTGACACGTGGTCGCCTTGATTAGTCATCATGCTCTGCCGAAGTGCGCGGCCAGCGCCCCAGCGATGACTTCGTCTCACTCTGCTTCTTCCTCCAGTGCTTCCATCTCGGCTTTCTCGTAGGCTTCCATAACCTTTGGATCCCACAAGGTTGTACCCTTTTCAGGTATACCGTGTTTCATGTCCTTGAAGACAGGGCCAATGCAGTTCTCCCAGCGCTTCCTCCGGTCCATGAGCATGCGCGCAGAGTCGCCAATATCTCTCGCTCTGTTAACACTCATTGCCGTGCCAGGTGCCCCGACACCGTGAGCGCCGGCTTTAGGTTTGTTGGCACCGGGGCCGCCCTTCTTTGTCTTGCCCAGAGTCCGAGTGCGCTTGAGATAGGCTTGTTGTACTTGACTGTCCAGATCTTCATGGATAGTGCTGTATTCTTGGAACGCTAGACGCTCCTTTGCCAAATCCAGCAAGCGAGCTTTGCGAGCCCCGTTGATGATCATGACTCGCCGCAGTTCAGCCTGCAGAAGGCGCAACCTCTCGCTGACATCGTCATCATGGTGAGCGTCGTAATCCGGACTTTCATCGTGTCCAAGTAATCCGAGATGGCGGAGTTCCCCTTTGATTCGTTCTTCACTTTGTATGTAGTCTAGGCGCTGCAAGGTAGAATTCTTTGATGGTGCTTGATCCGCGACAGCAGTTGCGGGGGGCAGTGGCTTCTCCGATGGGTCATGGCCGTTCGTAAGTCCATCCAGGTCCATGGTATCGTTGCCATCAGCCATGAACGAATTCAGGTCCCCTATACCATTGGCGTCTCCGGGTGGCGATCGGTGCTCGAACTTGAGCAGGGAAAGAAGTCGACTTGCCAATGGGCCGGTTGAGATCTGGTCTGTCGCAATGTTGTCATCGTTGATCTGTTCTAGATTGCCTCTTGGATGATTGAGCGGTAGCTTGTCGCCGTTTTCAACTAACATTGTTCCACTGTCTTCCTCCGCCCAGATCTCTTGGTAGGAGCGTTTACTGCGCGGCACTGCGAGGAAGGGAGTTGTACGGTCACCCTTACCAAGGTCAGCCTAATCACTTCCAAACTGCGCCCTCTGCACTTACTCTCTCTCTCAACCACGCGATGTCCTCTTCAGTCAGAGGCCGGACGTATGGCTCAACATAGGCTAGGAAAGTGCTTGCAGCAATCTGGTTGGCTGGCTTGGCCGTGCTGAAGTCTTTATCAGGAGGCGTGCCTGCAATCTGATCGCTCAGGTCTTTGGTCGGATACGCCGTGACCTGGTAAATCTCTTTCTTTTCGGCATCTGACATTCCCGGAGTGACCTCCCGAATGTGGTAGATTACTGGGTCCGGCGCCAGAGGATCGGGGAAGAAACCTTGTTGAGGTATTGCAGGCTGAGCATGGACTGGACGGTTTTCTTCAGCATCGGACATAGACACGTCTGACTTTGTCGGCGATGCGCGAGCACTTGCTGCTGCAGCGTCGGGAGAATCGGCGACCTCTGATAACGATGACGTGCCAGGACTGAGCTTTGTCTTCTTCGACGGCGAAGGGCTATCTACAGGTGCGGATGTGGAACGCCCAAGCTTTGTTTTGGAGGGCTCGTCTGATAATTCCAGTCAGTGAATGCTGCCAGATACCTTGTGCAAGGCTCAGTGCCGGCTCATCGTCAATGCGTGAAGAAATCAATAGCATAGTGTCGGGCAGCAGATGGGCAAATACGTACCTTCTTTTTTGATTTCCACGCTGTCAGAGGTCTCGGGTCTCTCTTTACGCTTCTTCGCTTTGGGATTCTTCTGAGCTGTCGCCTCTTCTTTGCGCGCCTTTGCCCGGCGAGCCTGCTCTGCTTGGCGGTCATGATCCTGCTGGTCTGATTCCAATTCTTTCTTCTGTTCATGGATCACACGAATGGCTTTCTCGCACAGTTCGGCGCGTTTTTCGGCCGAATCGCTCAAATGTTTCAACTGATCAATGATGTCGTGCAGCGACCTGGGCTCAAGCCTCGAGCCTTGACTCTCAAGATGGTCTATGATGTCTGTATAATTGGGCTTCGCCGAGACCAGGAGTTTGGACACTTCCAGTTCAAGGAGGGGTGTCGTCGTCGGTCCAAGAGGGGCAGTGCCTGCACTGAGCACAGAGCTTGGCGTCGTATTCCTACTTCGAGACCGTTGCCCATCTCGGATCTTGTTCTTACTCTTACTCGCGCTTCCTAAAGGAGGCATGTTTGATGGTATGTTATCTTGAGATCAACGGGGTGAGAGGGGCGTCATTCGGAGACGCGAAGACACTGGAAGCCCCAGCCGCGATGCCGGATGCCTTGATCCTGGTCGCAGCGTCAACTGCTCTAGCTGTCACTAGCAGAAGTCGTCGCTAGCGAAGGCGAATGGAGAATCGTCGAAGGAACTCGGGTTCTTTGACCAAGCCGCTCATCGAACTGACGTGCCAGCAACGCGGGCGCAGTCACAACTTGATGCCAAGTCGGCTAACTTGCCTTTGGTGCTCTTAGGGCTGATGGAAAGGCAAAGACCCGGCCTCCCGAAATAAACCCCTGTTAAGCGAGCTTAGCCGGCACCTGGAGGCCCGTGAGCGCCTGAGACACGCAGGAAGCATGCCATTCAAAGGCGCTTCAACCGTGGCACGGCGGAAATCTCGAGTGGCTGGAAATCCACCCTTGGAACCCATCCTTGGTCCCCGCCCCAGGCGGTACAGATCCCACACCTCTGCTTCGCGATCGAGGTCGTCACTACCTTCTCAACTGCTTCTATACGAATAATTCCTACCATTCTTCGCCATCCTCCACAGCCCTGTTCGAGAAGTCTCCGTCCCAGGGACGTTCATGACGGCCCCAAAAGTGTGCGCCGGACCATAGAACTCTCTCTAGTCATATCCGTGTTTTCCGACGGTTTCAGCAGCAAGTACTGTACGGAGTACCGCTTCTGTCACATCTCCGTGATCATGCACACGGCCGATTGATCCTGCGCAATTCTTGACTTCTTTGCATTCTATTGTTTGAGCGCGCCGTAGCTGGAGTCATGTGTGAGTCCAAGCTTGATGTTCTGTCTCACGCAATAGGTGCTTACCCGCTCCACAGCCGCACAGGACTTCGGCGTTGTCGCAATTGTGCTTCCCAACCCACAATACGACCCCTCTGATCGAGCACAAATTGTCAATGTAGGGCATAAGACTGGTGCCGTGGAATACACACACTGACTTTCCCTGGGCAGGACTCATTCGGGTTTGCTCTGAGAGCATCAGGCCTTATCCGCACCCTGTCACCGAACAATCCTCGCCATTACGATGCCATTCAGGGCCTTCTATACTCCCCCGATCTTCCACCCTCGAGTCCCTGTAGCAACTCCACCAGAGACCTCATACCTGCAAACGTCACGACTCGAGCCGAGATTCCCCTGGGCAACTATCCGCTGATTGCATTGGCACCGTGGACAGAGCCAGAATGCGTCGATGCTTACCTAGCTGCCATGCGGGCCGATCAGGTCCGAGGAGCAGTCTTCTTCCACCCTGACAATTCCAGTGCACTGCCTCCTCCTGTCAGCGACCGGTCCTGGACTCTGCATGACGGCGGGCAATGGAAATCTACCAATGGTTATCCAGTCTATGCGATCCCTGGAATGCTCGGTTCCTTTCTTCTGAATGAATTGGCACAGTATTCGGGCAACATGTCAGAAGTACCTTTTGGCGAGGAGCTCGTCACCATCTACGATCCCCACGATAGTGTCAGGCTGTACGCAAGGATGGATGTCAACACCACGGCCGGCATACCCTCGCTATGGGTCTTCCTGATCATCGTCCTAGCCATCCTCCTCGCAGTCGTCTTGATGACCTCGGTCGTCATGCATATGATCCAACGCAGACAACGACGCATCCTCCAACGCCGAGTCGCCGACGGTGAGGTCAACCTCGAGTCCTTAGGTATCAAAAGATTACAAGTACCACAAGAGCTGTTGGACAAGATGCCGCAATACACTTACACGGCCAAACCGGAGCCAGAGAATCACAATGAAGATGCTGTGAATGCGCCGCGAGAGTCCGAAATGAGTGACGCTGTCAAACCCGCGACAGGGAAGGTGGCCGAGTCTCATACAAAAGACCTCGAAAGTGCCATTGGCCCAGCTGTCGCAACTCATCACGTCGCTTTCTCTCAGTCGACATGTCCGATCTGTCTGGACGACTTCGTCAACGGAGAAACAACCGTTCGAGAACTCCCCTGTAACCACATCTTTCACCCCGAATGCATCGATCCCTTCCTTCGCGACAACAGCTCGCTTTGTCCGCTGTGCAAGAAATCCTCACTGCCAAAGGGATACTGCCCAGTCCAAGTGACAAACCTCATGGTGAGGAGAGAAAGACTAATGCGGCGGGTGCAGCAGCGGGGTGGCACCATTCATGTGTCTACCCCGGCTTCTCGCCTGGTGATGGGAGGCCGCGCGCTGCGTGCCATTTCGATCCCTACACCAGCCCCACGCATAGACATCCACATTCCGCCCGACCAGGAAAGGAATGCGGGTAGGGAGATGGATTTAATGCCATCTGCCCGAAGACCGACCACAGTCGAGGATGAATTGCCTGCCGACGTGCGTGCCCAAGGCATTTCCGCTAGGCGGGCATGGTTGCGCGACCGAATCGCTCGGCGGCAAGCTCGTGATTACCAGCAGAGAGCTGATGAAGGGCTCGTAGCGGAGGCTTCGAGACCTCTTTGTAAGTCCTCGCAGCAGCTCCAACCAAGAATCGTTCACTAACTCTTTATCAAGGGCGCCGCGTTGCTGGCCGAGTCTTTCCCAGTCTTTGAACCATCGTGACTCTGTGATATAGTTCTGATTTAAGGTTGGCATAGCGATTGGCGTCTTTGCACAAAATTCGGCTTGGGAACCCGGGGTAGATATGTCTTGATGCACGATGTGATGTGATGACGGAACAAATTTGGCGGACATATGTACACACCTGGATGATTTGTGAGCCCTTGGTTGGGTTTGGGTATCCTTGGAAGAGCAGGCACGCTTCAACCAGGGCCGTGATGGACTCGTCGACGAGGTCCTCAACTAGCAAACTTATCATGCTTGCCTTTGACTCTGACATCTAGAACCTCCTCGTAAAAGTTCCCCTCCTTCCTCGCTCTTTTCAGCCGTTTGACTTCGTCGTCATCGAGTTTCCGACCGACGGCCTGCTCGAGTTCTTTTCGGCTGACCTTTTCTTTCGCTTTCCTCTCTTTGTTCTGTTGCAGCCGAGGCTTGAACCGCGACTGCATCTTGACGATGAGATGTGTAGATTTTGAGTCAGCCTCCCCATCGCCGCGTAGGGAGATATTGACCGATTTCGCATTCGCCTTCGTTTCCACGACAGCACAGAGATACCGCCATCCTTGTTCTCCGGCCTCCTTCTTGCTCGCCCCGGTCCTAACCCTCCACCGGACCTTCCCTCCCAGCTCATCCTCGCTGATCTGTTCCACGACAAATCCTTCTTCCGGGCCTCTCGCTTCCCTTCGGGCGCCGAGCACGCCCAGAGTGTCGCAGCTTAAATAGCCGCCATGACTGCCTTTAAAACTGATATCTCCGGTGCCCGCGACGCTTGAGGCGACCCAGACTTGTCGCACATCATGCGGTTCAGATGTTTCCGGTACGTTCTCAATGATGTTTTCTAGCGGCGAGGCGAAGACGTTGCCGTGCGCATCGGAGGCCAGAGAGGTTGGGGGGTCAGTGGGCAAGATCAGCAGGACGGGCCCTGTGAGATCCGAGGGTTGATCAGGCGTTGTCCAGGTATCGTCTTCGGTGGCTGTGGCGTCGGCGCTCTCGGAAGCGACAATAGTCTTGGAGTCGTCGATGTCACCATCGTCCGCCCGGTGCTTGCGCTTCTTGCTAGGCTTTTTGTCCCCTTTAAAGGAGAGAGGTTTTACGGGCATTGTCCAGACCGAACCCCAGTAGAAGAGGTCCGGGTCTCGACTTGCGAGAACGACTTATCGGGAGTGAGACGGTAGGAGCTTCAAAGTAAAGAAGCTACTGGTTGATATCGAGCAGGTTGCTTGCACACAGATCGCACGCAGGAGAGCAGCACAAGGCTGCGATGTTCAGCCTTGCCTCCAATGACGTCCATATGCGATCTGATTGGGCGTGCTCCGCAGTGGCGAAGAAGTCTCCCTTACCGAGGAGGTGATTCATCGCTTGAGGCATGACAAGTTCTTTCTCAATAACGGTATAGCAAATTGGTTCTGAGTGAAGATTGACGACAGCTCTAAGAACACTATGGTCGAAGTAAAGAAATATCATCTCCCTCCTACATCTCTTGTGCCCAACTCACCACAGCCGCTGCTCCATTACCCCGGTCTTTTGTCTTCCAAGACAGCCACTATATGCGATGACAGTATAGCCGTCAAGGCACACGACCTCTTCTCAACAAATGGGTGGGACACGCAATGGATATTCCGCTACGGCCCAACACAGACCTCCCATTACCACTCCGGAGTCCATGAATGCATGGCCGTCCTAACCGGAACTGCGAAAATTCGCTTCGGAGTTGCTGACACAGCAGCCGACATGGAAGAGAACACTCATGGCCGTGGCAGAGAGGAAGGCGGGATTGAGGTCGAAGCTGGTGTCGGAGACGTCTTCATTCTTCCCGCCGGGACAGCACATAAGACCTTTGACACCTCGCCAGTGACCGAGTTTCGACTGCTGACTCCTGGCGACGGTCACCATATTTTAAACAAAGGATCAGACGTTAGGGACACCTTGGCAAATGTTCGCTTGGATGGTTTTACAATGGTCGGCGCATATCCCAAAGGCGGCGGGGAATGGGATTTCGCTAAAGGTGGCGAGAATGAGGGTCAATACGAGAAGGTTTGGTCAGTTCCCAAGCCTGAAAACGATCCTGTTTTGGGCAAAGCGGAGGAAGGGTTATGTGGTCAGTGGCGGTAGAGCGTGTTCCTCACCTCAGAAGCCTCAGTTTTAAGCACCACGAGAGCCTTCTTTTTCGTGGTTCTCCACCCGCTATTCGACTGAGTTGTCTTCCAATTTCTCGTGGACTATGGCCCTCGCTCTACCCTAGTTCACAGTGGGATGGTCTGCCAATCCGGTGTGCAAGGGCCATCCGCTTCGTCCAGCGCACATTTCTTCGCTGCCTCGAAAGTGACCATTGAACGGGCCCAGTGCGTGCAGCTACGTTAGCGGACGAATCTAATCAGATTAGATGAAAATTTTTCACCTTGGCTCGCTAGTAAACAACAAACCACAGCTCAAGCTCCCTTGTCTTTCCGGGTCTCAGAAGCTTGTCTATGCCGTGGGATCCGGAAAACTCTGCCCGGTCTGCTAGGTTGCATGTGCAGCGAGGGACCGTTGGGCTAGGACGGGCAGCATGTGATCTAATCTTATCGCCTCACCAAGATAAGGCGCGCACCCGGTGCCTCGAGCCGAGCAAAGCTCGCCCTTCCCACGCTGTCTCTCTTCTCGTGGTGTCCTAGACACCATGTTGGATTGCGCCACTCTGTACTCACGAGTATGGTAATCCGACATCGGATGATCCTATCCACATGGCGTCTCCGTGCGAGCTCTCATGTGACGCTCGTAGCTTGAGCTCCGCTTTGGACGGGTCTGGGTACCCATGTCTCGCGTTTTGCGACTATGCCACGCCCTGCGGGAGCTAGCGACAGGTTTTGCTCGGTCTACCGAATACAAAGACTCGAGCAGTCTCCTCTTTCCTCTTTGCAGCCCTCCTATCCCCTCATACAGTGGTGAGAAGCGTACTTTGACAACAATGGCAGGACTTTCCAGGTTCAGACCTGGCTTCCGGCGGACGGCAACCGACGACGCCAGTAATTCTGTACAGACTATGCCTCTCGATACTATGGCGGCGGATGAGAAGCAACCTGCGACGAGCAGCGCAGAAGACGCTGCGACGAACGACATAATTGCAGAAGCTTTGACGAAGCTTCCCGTCCAAGACGCTCAGCGAGGTGTCCAAGACGTCGAAGCTGTAACCTTAACTTGGACCAAGCAGTCACTTATCGCAGTCTTCATCCTGTACGTGCCCATCTACCTTGTCGCATCCTTGACCGGCATACATTGACACGATGAATATTCTGCTGACCGTCTTCGCTACAGCATGTGGCTGCTCTACTTTGTCAATGCATTCCAGTCCTCGATTCTGTACAATCTGGTCCCCTTCGCGACAAGCTCTTTCGAAACGCATTCGTTACTGACGGTTATCTACATCGTGTCGAACGCCATGAGCGCCGCCGTCTACATCCCACTCGCCAAAATGCTTGATATCTGGGGTCGAGCTGAGGGATTCCTGCTCATGATCGCGTTTGCTACGTTGGGTCTGATCCTAATGGCCGCCGGTACCGGCCTCTCGACGTTTTGCGCGGCGCAGGTCTTCTACTCGATTGGGTTCGGAGGCATGATCTACAGTATCGATGTCATCACGGCCGACGCGTCCAAGTTGAAGAATCGAGGCCTGGCGTACGCCTTCACAAGTTCTCCCTATATGATTACAGCGTTCGCTGGTCCCAAGGCGTCGGACGACTTCTACTACAACATTAGCTGGCGGTGGGGCTTTGGCTGCTTCGCCATCATCTTACCGTTCGTGGCGGCGCCTCTATATTTTGTCTTGAAGCTCAACCTACGGAAAGCGCAAAAGCAGGGCCTCCTGCTGCGGGAAAGGAGCGGCCGGACTTTGGTGCAAAACATTTGGTACTACGTCCAGGAATTTGACGGTGGGTGATTAATCTTTTTTCCCTCGATACTGAGACACGCTTGGACTGACTCTCTCTCGTGCAGCTGCTGGTGTGTTCCTCTTCGCGTCCGGCTTGACGGTCTTCCTTTTGCCTTTCACTCTGGCGGATACGGCCCCCAATGGCTGGAAGACAGGCTACATCATCGCCATGATCGTGGTCGGTTTCGTTACTCTGGTCCTTTTCGGCCTCTACGAAACATATGTTGCAAAAACGCCATTCCTGAATGTCAACCTGTTGGCCAACCGAACCGTCATAGGCGCGTGCCTGCTCGACGTGACGTACCAAATCTCCTATTACTGCTGGGCCAGCTACTTCACATCTTTCCTGCAGGTGGTCAACAACCTCTCGCTGGCCAAGGCTGGCTACGTGGCCAGCACATTCGACGTCGTCTCTGGCTTTGTCCTCCTGCTTGTCGGCATCCTGATCCGCAAGACCGGGTACTTCAAATGGTTGCTGTTCGTCGCTGTGCCGTTGTATCTCTTTGCTCAGGGCCTGATGATCTACTTCCGCCGGCCAAACCAGGGTGTCGGATACCTAGTCATGTGCCAGGTCTTCATCAGCATTGGAGGGTCTATTTTCATCATTGTCCAACAGGTTGCCGTCCTCGCTGCAGCAGACCATCAACACGTCGCGGCAGTGCTTGCCCTCTTGTATGTCGTCGGCAATGTCGGCGGCGCCGTGGGCAATGCCATCTCCGGCTCTATTTGGACCAACACTTTCTACAAGGCGTTGGAGAAGCACGTGCCTAACGTCAGTCTGTCCGATCTGGAAGACATCTACAACAGCTTGGACGTGCAGCTCAGCTATGCGGTCGGCAGCCCCGAAAGACTAGGCATTCAGCAGGCGTATGGATATGCACAAACGAGGATGCTCTCTGCCGGAGTAGGCATCATGTCCCTGTCACTGCTGTGGATGTTTGTGATCAAGAATATCAATGTTGCTAAGGTTGAGCAGGTCAAGGGCACTGTCTTCTAGATGACGGGTGGGCGCCTTGCTTGTCGTGGATAGTGGCCCCGTTTGACCAGGGGGTCTCCTTCCGCTGCTGATGCAACAGCGGCGACGGTGATCCTGATGTCCAGGAATGATCTGCTCGCGATTCTACTCGGCACGCCACTGAGCAGTGGAATCTAGGTCAGTACCAGCCCAGGAACAATCTAATTGTGTTATTCCTGAACTAGTGCGAAAACAACCATGGCGGCTGTTCGGAAACCCGCAAATTCACTTGTGTGTTGACTAAATTGACGGTTCTCCCTCATGGGATTGCTTCTCTTCTTGTTGCCGCCCCTACCATTTGCACTACCTTCTTTCTTCCCTCCAACGCAAATATGTCCGGAGCTGTAATCCGTGCTCCGAACTTGTTTTTTCCCCGGTCAGACTACAGAGAAGCCTATGATCGTCCCCTCCTGTAAGCAGTCCGTCACAGGCGTTGCATTTCAACCTTGGGCTGCACAAGACTTGAAAGTGACCAATGTCGACCGCAGACACTGCAGCCATCCTGGGAGCCGCCGGCCATTTCCCCTTTTTGTCGGGTTCGTTGGACATTACACCGAAGCTGTACCCCTGGAGATCAACGTTTCTCCGCATACCAGGTCGTCATCATACCGGATTCCGGTTCTCCCGACCTTTCAGATGAGCTTCTGAGCCAACGAGCATCTCTCTTGCGTGATCTCCTTGACAGCTGAAGCTTAGCTTGATCATCGCAGCCTTTCTCAATACTGCAGGTATACAAGCACAGTGGACGCAATGCTGCAGGCGAAGCTTCCCCCGCATCGTGCGGCGATGAAGATGTCCCGAGAGGCAAGTCACACATGCTAGTCATGTGGTGATCAGCCGTCCAGCATATATAGGGACGGAAACGTGGGAGACGTCCCTCAGAGCGCCTTGCAACGCATATGAATAGGACCAAGGTACGCTTGTGCCGCATCTCTGTTAGCCATGAGGCTTCCAATCGTCTGGGCGCTGGTCTGGTTGGCCGCCCAGGCTAAAGCTCTTGCTGTTCCAGTCCACCATGTGGGCGGGCTAAAGATCATTGAGCACCCGGATCCAGAGAAACGGCAGCTTTTGCAGAATATCGTACGGTTCCTGCGAGCCGGGCCTCCAGTTCAACCATTGACATTGCGTAGGTAACATGGGATGAAACCTCCTTGTTCATCCGAGGAGAGAGGATCATGATATTCAGCGGCGAATTTCATCCTTTCCGGTATGCCTCAATTCTGGCCGGAGATGCTTTTGGGGGCCACCACCGGGCGAGGATAACTGACCCTTTATGCGTCCAGGCTTCCGGTACCTGCTCTGTGGGTGGACGTTTTCCAGAAAGTAAAGGCTCTCGGGTTTAATTGTGTGTCGTTCTATCTTGATTGGGCCCTTTTGGAGGGCAAGCCAGGCAACTTCTCGGCCGAGGGCGTCTTAGCACTTGAACCATTCTTTGATGCTGCCTCTGCCGCGGGGATCTATCTCATTGCCAGGCCCGGTCCTTACATCAACGCCGAGGCGTCAGGTGGCGGATTTCCAGGCTGGCTTGCGAGGCTGCGTGGCAGACTTAGGACGACTGATCCAGGTTACATTGCAGCCACCCAGAAGTACGTCCCTCTGTTGCTGACCGAACCAAGACTGATGTCGTTGCGCAGCTACGTGCGAAATGTTGCCAGCTCCATTGCGACGGCCCAGATCACAAATGGCGGCCCTGTCATCCTGTATCAACCGGAGAATGAGTATACTGGAGCATGCTGTGGGGTCGAGTTTCCCAATGGACAATACATGCAGGATGTGATAGACCAAGCCCATTCCGCTGGTGTGGTGGTGCCCATGATCAGCAACGATGCCCGTGCGTCCGGGCACAATGCCCCTGGCACTGGTGTTGGCCAGGTGGATATCTATGGGCATGACGGCTACCCTCTCGGGTTTGACTGCTCGCATCCCACCGTGTGGCCTGACGCAGCCCTCCCTACGACATACTGGCAAACACATCTGAACGACAGTCCTACGACACCTTACAGCATCAATGAGTTCCAGGGAGGCTCCTTCGATCCTTGGGGTGGGCCCGGCTTTGCCAAGTGCGAGATCCTGGTCAACTACGAGTTCGTTCGGGTCTTCTACAAGAATATTCTGGCCTCGGCGGCGAAGATCTTCAACCTGTACATGATATTTGGGGGCACGAATTGGGGCAATCTTGGTCATCCTGGAGGTTATACTTCTTACGACTACGCCGCTGCGATATCAGAAAACAGACAAGTCGACAGGCAGAAGTACTCCGAGGTGAAGCTGTTGGCCAACTTTGTCAAAGCATCCCCAGCGTATTTGACTGCAACGCCGCAGGAACTCAATACAACCTCGATCTTCACCGATAAGTCCGATCTCAAAGTCACATCTCTCGCCAGCAATGGGACCGCAACCACCTTCTACGTGGCCAGGCACTACAACTACTCCACTCTGAGCTCAACATCCTACAAATTGTTGTTGCCGACGAGCTCCGGGAATTTGACCATTCCCCAGCTGGGCGACTCTTTGACCCTCGGTGGTCGAGATTCCAAGATACACGTTACTGACTATGATGTTGGTGGTACAAATTTGCTGTACTCGACTGCAGAGATATTCACCTGGAAGATCTTCGGCAACCGTACAGTTCTCATAGTCTATGGAGACCAGGAGGAGCATCACGAGCTAGCTGTGACGACGTCGTCGACTCCTTCAGTGATCGAAGGCGAGTCCTCCACCGTCACGACCAACCAGACCGGTACTACAGCCATTATCGCCTGGGAGACTTCTCCGAGTCGCCGCGTCGTGCAAGTTGGGCAGTGCCAAATCTATCTGCTGGGTATGAACCTTCGTCTTCTGATTCCGTCCAGTAGATTGACCGAGCCATGCAGACAAGTCCACCGCTTACAACTACTGGGTTCCTGAAGTATCCGGCGGCGAGTCCAGCACCGACTTCACGACGGCCGAGTCTATCGCCACGTCCATCATCGTCCAGGCCGGCTACCTGGTTAGGCAAGCGTATCTCCAGAGTAACGAGCTTCACTTGACTGTTGACCTCAACGACACTACTTCCATTGAGGTGATTGGGGCGCCCGAATCGTCGAAAGCTCTCTATATCAATGGTGAGCCCGTTCAGTACAGCGTGAACGCACGAGGCGACTGGTCAACGAGTATCAATTACCAAGAGCCCACATTTACTGTCCCTGATCTCCAGAGCTTGGAATGGAGATACGCCGACAGTCTGCCTGAGATCCAACCCGGATACGATGATTCGAGCTGGACAGTTGCCAGTCTCCCATACACCAACAACACTGTCAGAAACCTCACAACTCCCACGTCACTCTATGCTTCAGATTACGGCTATCATGTCGGCTCTCTCATCTATCGCGGGCACTTCACCGCCCAGGGCACGACTGCCAATTTCTCGATCAACACCCAAGGTGGCTGGGCTTTCGGCCACTCTCTCTGGCTTGATCAGAGCTTCATGGGTTCGTATGCTGGCGTCAGCACCCAGAACAACAGCAATGCGACCTATAACTTGGCTGGTCTCCAGGCGGGCGCCGATCACAACATAACGGTCCTCATCGACCATATGGGCATGGAGGAGTCTGGGACTGTTGGGGCTGACAAAATGAAGACGCCCCGCGGAATCCTCGACTACGCGCTTGCTGGGTATGATAAGTCCGCCGTCACATGGAAGCTGACAGGGAACCTTGGCGGCGAGGACTACATTGATCGGAGCCGAGGCCCATTGAACGAAGGAGCAATGTACGCTGAACGACAAGGGTGGCATCTCCCCTCCCCGCCAAGCCAGTCATGGGAAACTCGGTCTCCCATGGATGGAATCACACAGCCCGGAGTGGGGTTCTTTAGCACGTCCTTCGACCTCAGCATTCCCAGTGGCTGGGACGTCCCAATGTCATTCGTCTTCGGGAACGGCACCACGCCTCCTGTGCCGTATAGGGCCCAGCTATTCGTCAACGGCTTTCAGTTCGGCAAGTACATCAACCACATTGGGCCGCAGACACGCTATCCCGTACCGCAGGGAATTCTCAACTACAACGGAACGAACTGGCTGGGTGTGACTTTGTGGGCTCATGAGAGCAGCGGAGCACAACTGGATGACTTTGCCCTAGTATATGACCGGCCCATCGCGACGGCTTTGAAGGAGATTGCTTTCGTTGGCGGTTCAGTATACGCCCCGCGGCCGGGAGCATACTGAGCGACGTAGTTTCTACTCGATGCATAATACAATCGCACCGAGCTATGGGGGAACAGTTGCATGAGAAGGGGATCGGCATGCCTGTGTGGAATACGAATCAGCCATTGGAGTCGATGGGAAGTTAAAACCATTCAATCTTCGACCTCAAGAAGACATGAATTGAATCGTTGAGACGGACGACGCAGGGAGGACGACTTACGCAAGTGTAGTGGGTCGCTGTGCAGCAGGGCTAGGACTCAAAGATCCATCAAAGCCCGAACAAAAGATGAGATTTGAGTCAAAGCAGAGCCCTCGATCACCAGCAACGCAGGCTGATCGGGGACCATTGACCATTGCTCTTTCCGCTTTCTCCCAAAGATTGGCAAGGTCAGACTAACGGGAGTGCAGCCGCACAGGCCAGTGATGGACTCGTCCTTTTGAGAGCAGGTAAAATCACATGCGAACGTGCCAGACAGCTCAGGGTCACACAGATGGTCCATTCCAACGGCCTCGGCTCAACGGCATAACGGTTCTGGGCAACGGCATGGTCCTTGATGTCTCGTCAGAAGCTGGAGGTTCGTGGTAGCTACGCCAACAAGAAGAGGAGACGCAGACGGACTCGGGGAGGAAGCGAAGGAGCGATATGGCCAATCGAAGCCGTTCTCGCTTGTCCAAAGCCGCGATCTTCCCTCGCAAACGAGACCCGTGCCGGCTTTACGTAGTGAGGGAGGGGCGAGGTTTCCATAAACGAACGAGGCTGGACAGCTGGCATGCCCGATGCAGGATGGCGCAACGCTTCCGGACGCGGGGGAGAGAGGATTCGGCATGGCCGTTGCCCTAAGGACTCATGCCGGGCTCAGCCGCCTAGCCAATCCAGGGGGCCCTAGTTGCTGTAGGCACTCGCACCCAGTAGGCACAGGCTCTCCTCGCAAGCCCGGCAGCACTAGCCTAACCTGTCCAGGCGCTACCCGTGCCCCGAACAAAACTTTCTCACGACCAACACCGCGTTCCGTTACCCACTCACTGCATTTCAATTCCAGGTCATTCCAGAGTGACAGATATCTGCGTCTGCACGCAAAAGCAAATGATGCTGCCAAATCTCAGCTGAACCTTCCTTTCGCCGCTCCAGAACAGTCTACTGGCCAGAGGACAGGTCTTTGAACCTCTTGTCGGACAGCACATGCAGCGGTCTACACAATTGGTGCGTCTCACTTCGCGCCCTCAGGTGAGGGGAATCTTCGTGTCGAATCCAATTCCACTTTTTGACTAAAATTGTGCAGTAGTCAACGCCCTCGTCTGTGCTCGTCAATGTCGTGCTCCTCGTATCGCTCCACAGTGCTGCGAAAGAACAAGCCATGTCGCAATCCTGGGCTGGACGACTCACGGTTGACCCGAGCGTTTCAGAGAGGCCCTTCCCAGTTAACAACCAGCTCGGGAATGGCATACACAATACATGACAGACTGCAGGGCAGTTCGGTGCCCAATGATGGCCGAGTGACTCGCAATTCGAGTATCCGTCGTTGGAAGCGTGGACCCAATTCAATGCGCTGTGTACGTGCGGACTTGGCCCGAGCATGTACATGTAAGGAATTGTGCATTGGTAGCGACTTCTGACAGATATGTTCCGCTAGGCGATTTCGCGACCCTGGCGAGCGCCCTGCATACTCCTCCGCAATCTTCGTTTTACGTACCTCGACGCAGCTCGCAGCATGGACGCATGTCAATGGTCTGGCTCTTGACTGTCTCTCTTTGGATTTATGGGCCTCTACTCGAGCGACGGCGGCGCCGGGGAGGCAGGTGGCTTGCGTACCAGCAGCAAAGTCTTCCTCAAGCTGTCTGTTGGCGGTTGTCCTCTTCGACACTAATGGCTCCCTCGCGGGACCCCTGTTTCCTAAGCCATCCACAGAGACCAGTTGAGTTTATGTTCGAATACGCTCATTCAGCTCCACAAGAGTGCTGAAGGGATGGCCGAGATGAGAGTGCATGGCGTCCATTGGCACAGACCAGCCTCCTTCCTGCGGGTGCTGGGGTCCTCAGAACCGGAGCACAGAGTTCGGCTCAGCCGGTCAAGCTGCATCCTTTTCAGGATGAAGGGCGGCACAGCTCGCATTTGAGTATATAGCTCTGTCCACAAACGATCCCGAGTCCCCGCAATCGGCCTCTTGTCTCTGAGACTTCAGACGCAGCTGTGACCCCCGGGGGTCTTGACTTTACTGGGTCGCACTATGCTTGGGTTGCTGAGACATCCCTTTGGTATAAGACCTCCCCTTCCCCAACTTGAGAGAGGCAGCACTAACCCATGGCGATTTTTGTAGGGCAAGAGTCCTCGGCCGTCAAGGCCGAAAAACAATCCAGCATGTCTTCCTCTTCGTTTCGGCAATTCAGCAGCTCCTCCACAAAAGCCTTCGAGTACTCGTCCACATCCTCTGTCTCCAACGGAGTCAATGGCAGCAGTTACTCCGCGATCGCCCCTCCAGATGTGCCAGAAATCTCTGTCCATTCCGCGAAGCCGCTGTCGACCCTCTTCGGGCAGCGACCACGCGCTGGCACAAACCGGACGACCTCATTCGGCGGCCTCGAACAAGTCAAGGAACAGCTGGCGACTTCCCGCAGCCATGCCTACCGTGTCCTCGGCTCTAATTTCAGCGGGTACGCATTCGACACCTCTATCGCCGGGCTCCTGGACTGGATTCGGGACGAAAGATTGATCAGACTCCCGCACAAGGGCGGTTCTTGGGATCGAGTTCTTATCGCTGCCCAGCACTTTGCAGATCAAGTTCACAGATTCAACACCGCAATCTCAACATTTGAATCCGAGATCAACGCGGCTACAAACCTTGTCTTCGGACAATGTCTTTTGCTGTTGGAGGTATGTTATTGCCGGCTTTTCTGTTTCACAAAGCATTCTCTATGGCCGCGGCTAGCTCTGTCCAGAACCAAACGTATGCTCACGCCTCAGTAGCTTGGGAGCGAAAATGCGCCAGCCCTGGAGACCGTCTTCAACCTCTTCTACCAGTTTGGCCTCGAATTGTCGCCACTTCTAAAACGGGTCGACATAATCACGTCTTCCAGACAAATCGCGGATAATCTCTCGAAAGCCTTCTCCGAGCTCTTGTCTATTGTGACTGGTGTGGCCATTACATTCTGGCAGATCGTCCACGGAACAAAAAGCTCGACTAGCCTCGACATCTTCTCTACCTTCGGCTCGTCCATCGACGTGTTCCGCGCCAGAGTCTCCCAAACATCTCAGGACATGTGGAGCTTCAGCTTGACGTCTAGTGGCATGAAAGAGACACATATTCTGGAAGCTCTGCAAGCATGGCTCGCCCCACAGGACACCGTTCTCGCATTTCTCGCCAGCAACAACATCAACATTGCCAGCCGTCCCGAGCAATTCACTTGCACATGGTTCCAGACTTACCTCACAAATTTCATCCGCAACGGCGAAAGCTCACTTGTCGTCGAGGGCAAGTCGGGTGCGGGCAAGACGACCTTGGCAAACTGGACCGTCGACCGACTTCAGCGACCAATCGGCCGCAAACTTGTTTTCCCTCTGAGCTTCTTCTTCAACAGCAACGTTCCTGCTCAAGCGACCTCGTTCGCCCTGCTGAAGACAATCTTGTGGCAGATCCTGTCACTGCGAATCGGAGACATTCTTCTTTACAAGGCGTTGACGGAAGCGTACCAGGAATTCAAAGAGTCGAATCCTCAGCACCTTAATGAGGAGATCCTCTGGTCCGTCCTCGAGAGGATTTTGGCAGCTATTAGCGAGGATGAGAGTAATACCTTGGTTCTTGTTGTCGACGGCCTAGACCAAGTCGTTGGCCAGAAACAACATGCTCAGGCTGTTGCCAACAGACTCCACGACCTGGCTGTCAAGATCCCCGCGTTGAGGTTGATCCGCTTCTCGCAGCCGCTTGACACCCCCCACAAGAAGTCGAAGCATGTCAGCCTCTCGGCAGATGTTGTTCTTGACGACATCCGGTCAATCATTCGTCGAGAATTGGGCGCACACAAGGGCTTTGCGGACAAGGACGAATTTGCCCAGGAGTCTACCGTTGACAAATTGGCGGCAGCTGCTGACGGTTCTGTCCTCTGGGCTTGGCTTGCCACTCAATACATTGTGTACCAGAAGATCCATGCTACCCTGGACGAAGGCGTGCAGACTCTGATTGCTAGCCACAAAACAATTCCGGACGTGGTCGAGAGGCTGGTGCCGGCCTTGAACATCACGGCACAAGGAAAGAGCTTGCTCTCCCTTATTCTAGCTGCCGAGAGACCATTGCTCCTCTCCGAAATTGAGCTTCTGCTTCAAGCCCAGCCCAGCCGTCTCGAGATGGACGCCAAGAGCATGGACTTGCGCGATCTCCTCAAGTCAGTTGCGCCCTTCAGCGTGAAGGGCGAAGGCCTGTTGGCTATCAGACATCCAGCGATCAAGTCAGCTTTGATCACAGCCTCCGAGAAGTCCAAAGACTTGTCGTTGGTCAAGGACCGGCACAAGGATCTGCTAACCCGCATCTTGATCCACGCAAAGGCCTCACTCCGCGAAGACCGAGAGCCAACGCTGAATTATCTGGACTTGAACAGAATCCACCGCCCTTCCCAGGCACGACAGCTTTTGGAGTATACGGTCCGATATTGGATTGTTCACTTCAAGCGATCTCCACTTCTGAAGAATGGTGGTGACGTCGAGGTTCCCAAAGAGTTTGGCAGCATTCTTCCGAATACCGTAACTCTTGCTCTTCTCGAAGAAGCGGCCTGGCGTGCGGAGACATCTCCCAGCGAGGCGGTGGAGCTTCATGCGCTTGCATACCGCGTCCGAAGAACCCTGTTCGGCGAGGACCACCCATCCGTCTTGCAAACGGCTATTGTGGTGGCCAAACTGTATGAGACGACTTTGTTCCGACTCCATGATGCCGCATCTTGGTATATCACGTCAATTCGGGCCGCCGCAAAGGCTCTGGGATCTCACCACGACCTCCTTGTACAGCTCTGCCTCTGTCTGCTTCGTGTGACAGAGGGCTTTCTGACCAAGAAGCGGTCTCAGATCACAACTTACCGTGAGGAGACCTTGCGGCTGCTCGTTTCGGCATATACATACCGCTACGGCGCCTCGTCAAGAGAGGTATATGCCGTCTACAAGCAATTGACCGAGCTCTACGTCTTCATCGGCGAGACAGAAAAGACAGAAGAATTCAAGGAGAAGACGAAATCCGTTGAAGTCGACGATCAGACTGTCCATCAAGAGAACGGCGACAAGGTCTCGCGCAGCCTGGACGTCACCCTTCTCAAGCACAAGGAAAAGGAGCTCATCGACACCTTTGAAGGTTCCTTGTTTGCCGGTTATCAGGAAGAAACCTCCGAGACCTTCAGCTTGGTCCTGGTCGAGAGTATCTTGGTTCGTGCAACGGAACTGATCCAGCGGGAGGACTTTGAGAAGGCCGAAGAGCTCTATATCGAGTTGTGGTGGAAGTAAGTCTCCTCGGCACCGTCCAAGAATTGGCAAGCTGCCGATTTCGTTGCATTCAGCTGACAACATCTCAGGTTAACGGAGCATTGCTCCAGCGTCAGAATTCTGGAATGGCATCAGAAGAAGCTCGAGTTGATGCTAGCGTACTCCCGCTTCCTTCACTCTAGGAAGCGGATTGACGAGGCGTCTTCTGTCCTGCTATTTGCCTGGAAAGAGTTTGAGCACAGCGAATTCTCGATGTACGAGTCTATCGTGCGGCTGCTGAAAGAAATCGCCCTTATCATGAAGACCGTCAAGCTCAACACAGTCGCCCTGTCCGTCTATCAAAAGTGCTTCTCTTACTACAAGAACGTGAGCGCAATCACCATTGTCACCGAAATTGAGGAACAGATCACCACCACATCCATGGAGATCATCAAATCGTCGACTTCCACTGTCAGCGAGTCCACCGAAGTCACAATCCGGGAGGTGAGTCGCAGCGAGAGCTCGCCATGGGACCGAAGCCTGTTGGCGTCCGGTTCCTTGGTGCCGTTGCACTGCAAGTCCATCGCTAACCACACGCAAAGGTCTTTGAACATACCATTACTCGCTCCACGGAGATTACTCATTCCACATTCGAGTTGGTAGGTTCTCCTTAGACTTGCATTAGTTGAAGGTTCGCCTTTGCGGATGCTAACTTTCGCTCCAGGCAAAATCCCTCACTGCCATCTACCTAGAGCAGTCACGATACGCGCAAGCTATCACAGTGCTCGAAAGCACATTGAAGAAAGGCTGGGCCGCCTTGTTCGACGACTCCGTCGAGAGCATTACGCTATCTGCAAAATTCTCGACCGAGAGTGTTCTGCTTGCTTTGCGTTTGTCAGAATGCTACGAGTTCAACCAGGTTCTGGATCAAGCGGAGCAGATCTACCTCAGACTTTACCGGGCGCATCACAAGGCACTCAGCCTTGACAATTCTGCTGTTGCGAAATACTCTGACCTCTATCTTGCATTCTTGAAGCGCCACGGTCTTCACGACCGCATCGTCGGCTTCTACCAGGAACTGTTGATCGACTATCGCAACGTTTACGGCCGGAATCACAAGAAAACCACCACGCTGCTCTACACGCTTGCGGACACCTGTCGGACACATCATCTGGCTCACAGGTACTGGGTGGAATACTACCTTGAGATCGTCAACGTTGTCAACAAAGGTGAATTGGTCAGCCAGAAAGAAGCTCTTCGTGCTTTGGTCATTGTGGCGGAGCATTACTATGAGAGTCGACGGCTTACAGAGGCCCTGGTTCATTTCAGGTCGATTGCCACGACATGTAAGTCATCTGGAAGAGCGATCGGGAGCGCTAGACTTCTGCCGCTCTCCGTCCTTCCTGGTATTGTCTGTTCTCGCTAATCCCCGAGGTAGTCATCAAGTTCGGACCCCAGTACGAGTATTTCGCCGACGTCGTTGTCGTCCAAAGCTTGCTGGAGAAGTATTTTATTGCCATGGAAGAGACGAAGCTCGATGTGGATCAGCATGTGAAAACTTTGAAAGAGCTGCGCGAAGCGTGCTTCAAGTATTTCGGAGAGAAGAATGTCATCTCAATCACCACGACGAAGGCGTTAGCCGAGGCATGCGCGAAGAGCCAGGAATATTGGTGAGTTGTTGCTTCTACTTCTCACGCGCAAAGCCGCGTACGCCATCTGCACTAGCTGACTGAGGTCACCTTCAGGTTCGAATCTATCCGCTATTTCGAGTCCGTGTCTCAACATTCCGAAATTGCATCTGTTCAGTTTGTGGAGCGATCGAAAAGCATGGTCAAAGAGCTCTACATCAAGCAGATCACGTCGACAAAGACCTCAACCACACTCACCAAGGAGACCGTCGAAAAGGCCGAAACATTGTTGTACCAAGAGTATCTCAGCTCTCGCAAACAGCATGAATATACGCAGACGAAGACCCTCAAGCAGCTCCAACAGCTTATCGGCATTTACCACAGGCAGCAGAAGACCGAGCTCATTACCAAGGAGCTCAAGTCTCTCATCCTCGAGGCCGTCATCAACATTCGGACAACAGAAGAAATGGTTTACGTTGCTGGTTTCCTTGCCTCAATCTTCATCAGCTACGACCTCCGCCGTCAGGCCTTGGAAATTGTCCGCCATCTCAAGCTGCAAGCTATCTACCATTCTGCACCAAAGACTTCCGCATTCAGTGGTGCGACAATTGGGCGTTCCAGCTTCGCGTTCATTGCGGCATTCGAATACCATATCCGCAGTGACCACACACTGAGTATCGCACACAACATCGCCGAGCTGGTGGCGGAACACCTATTCTATGAGCGTTTCCTTCGATCAATCAAGGCAAAGGCCAAGCTGCAACAGGTTTTTGTGCATGCGGCCCGCCTCCGTCACATCCTCGTGCGCAACAACCGCTTCGAGGATTTTGCCATCATCGAAGGCCAGCTTGTCGACTTCTTTGCTGCTGCCGAACTGGCAGTCTCCAAGGCGGTCACTCGCGGTGCACTGAAGGCGTTTGTCAACGTGATCACCAAATATGCAGCAGGTAAGTTCCCCAGCAAAAGAAGACCATGTGTCATTTTCCGTTCATCAATGCTATCACTTCGTCAATATTGGCACATGCTAATAGACTCGGCAGAGCATCCCAACGTCCACTTCAAATCCTTTGTTGTTGCCGCTAGCTATGCTGCGGTGGACCAGCTTCGCCTCTTGCTCAAGCAAAACAAGGATCAAGAAGCGCTTGATCTTGCAACTTGCACCTTCAAGTTCTTGATGGCTCACGAGGGCTTGGATGACCCCACCGAGATCCGGCTTGGGTTCCAGCTGTGCCTCATGACGGCAGGCCGCGGTGAGTTCGCGTACAAGAGCAGCAGCCCCAAGGTCCAAAGTGAGATGCTCGCGTTGTCCCGGCAAATCCTGGGCGAGGTGTTCGATATTTGCAAGAACAACAGCATCAACATTGCCCGGGCTCAGCTATCTGAACTGAACGAGCTGATCAGCCTGGTCGGGGAACATCAGGACTACGTCCGCCTTGCCTGGCTGCTCAACACCTTGTGGACATCCCGCGAGGGTCAGAGTTCCTGGCCTCAAGGCACGGTCGTTGACTTGGGCTTCCGCCTGGTGCAAGCAGAGTTCAGCTCTGGAAACTACAAGTCAGCCATTCGCCTCTGCGAGGACATTGTGTACAACATCAAACGCGTCCATGGCTCAAGAAATCCCCAGCTCTACTCGTACTGGAACTTGCTGGCAGAGCTCTACACTGGATACGCAAATCATCTGCTCGCCGAGGCTGCCAAACAGGAACCAGCTAGCAAGAAGCTGTCGGAGCAGAATGCTCTCTTCCACTTGCGGAAAGCAGCCGACATTCACCTTACAGCCCTCAAGCAATTGGTCGATGCTGATGCGGCCGACGCCAGTGATGATGATGATGACTACGAGACAATCACCAGGTTCGATCTGAAGCATTCTCCAGCCTCCACCAATGGCGTTGATACGAACGGCACGAAGCTCAACGGAGACCACAAGCACGTCCGTGCGTTCCGAAATCGGGAGGAGGAACTCGAGATTGCCCGGAGACATCTCAGGCTGCTCAAGTTGGCCTTGCAACGAGCCGGTGGCTTCTCGAAGCCACTCAAGGAGTATGAGAGCTTGACCCAGAAGGTCGCCACTTACTACGGAGAAGACCTCAAGCTCAAGGATGTTGACTGGAGTGCTGCCAAGTGGAAGGTTGATGGCTTGCCACTGGGCCAGGCGGAGTCACAGAAACAGGATGGTGTCTTCCGTGTGCCTCCGCACTGGGAAATCCATGTGGCTTGATTGTGAAAGGAAGTGATGCAGGGGAAATTGTGTGAAGTGGGCACGGCGGTATGATCACGCTACCGCACTAATAACGGCCAGAAACGGTCTCTCGAATTGGAATGGACACACAGCGCCTGGTTTACGCTCATTAATATCGACATGTGGTGTGCTAATGCAATATCAATCTCACAAAAGCTATGTATGTGTCGACTGCTCTCTCATTGGATGCACCCGCTCCTTCTCCTCGTTGCACAGCACGGCAGTAGTGTTCTCTGCTCTCTAATCCATGTGCTTCTGGCATCAATGGGCACTGTGTTCACGTCTTATATTGCCTTCGCTGTGAGGTGGGTATGGGGAGTCCCTGGGAGTCTCTGAGAGCCATATGTACTCGGTGGCTGTGTTGCTGCACTTAGGTTTACGTAGCGGCGGTGGCGTGAGGGGCGGGCTTGGAGCTTCTTCGGGCTTAGGTGCCCCCAGACTTGGTTTTAGGGGCTTCCCCCTCGCGGGGCCAAGGTTGCCTCTTTGCGGGGGGACCGATCGGAGGCCGCCTAATTCGACTCTCCGGGAAATGCGATGCGCGTTCCAGGAAACCTTGACAAATCTGCCATCCCCTCCATCACGCTCAAGCTTTCCAAGAGCTCGCACTATTATCAACTGATTGGCAATACATCGTGTCGACACGACATATTCTCCCAGCCTGCGGTAGGATGAAAATCATCGACGATACAGCGGACGCAGTGCGCCCCAGCCGAAGAACTGAGGGGCGAAGTGAGGGGGGTGTGAGAAGATCCAGAATGGACACACGAGACCACACACACGGCACACGACACCGGCGAAGAGGATGCAGGAATCAGGATTGTGAGGCCAACTATCGTACGACGCCTCGAGATGTGAAGGTGACACCCAGGCTCCCCTCCTGTACCACAGGACAGTCAGGTGCTGGAGGGTTGGCCTGACCTCGGCATGCTCCCACCACTCCTGCAAACTCACCTGGTACTGTCTCAAGCACAACCGGATCGAGCGGTTCACGTACCGACATATGCACACGTCATACCACGTCCGCTGTTGGTGGTGTCGTGGGGAGGGGAAGTATTCTAGAAGACTGCATTCCAGCCGAGTCGCCAGCTCAACAGCTCCGGCCACAACGATGACGGGTTTCAGCCAACGCTTATTGGACTCTCACACGTCGCCATCTCTGGCACATCGCCGCCGGCTCTGCCTCTCCTCCCAATGGCTTTTAAGGGGGCTTGGGACGGCGGCCTTGGCGAGGTTCCGCCCAGCCTCGGCGCGCGTTGCCACCGACCTTCGACAGGAGAAGAAACTGTCGAGCACTCTTGTTTTCGCTAATCTCGTTATCTCCCTCCGCTCCTCCTCCACGCCATTGCCGGCTCCAAGCGTTGGCCGTGGCCTTCGCCCAGTCCTTTTATCTCTTGGTAGTAACCTCTTGGCTTTTCCGTGCTGTCAATGCCTTCCCTTCTCGGTTAGAGGGCTTACCCTGAACAATAGCCAAGCCGTGGCCATGCTACATCACAGATCCCACTTTCCTGAAGCTCGTGGGCGCGCCGACAGATTGACCGTGGAGAGTCGACACACCAAGAGATAGCAGTTTGCAGCTCCTGGAGCCGATCAGTTGCCTTAACTAACCGACATGACGCTGGGTGGTATTAAAGATCGCAGATGTCGCTTTCCCCTCGTGGCTCGACCTGTCTGTTCCTCCCCCCGGATCTCACTGTTCGCATCCGTGTGACTGCGACCAGGCTACTTCTTGACCAGAGTGTCGCTCCTGTTCGTCGCTGACGTGGATCGTCGACTTCTCTTTCGCAATCATGGCTGCCGTTGATGAGCCAAAGGGGTATCCTACTACCCAGGAATCTCCCCACGACTCCGAGAAGGGCGTGCGCGTGGCTTCACCCGGACATGGCGACGTGCCAGAGGACTTCCGCGAGAGCGATTTTCTCACCCGCAATGGCTTGAACCTGAAGAGCTTCCAGAGGCGTACGTTAACTACACCGGCGTCGATTTGCACACCATCCTTCTAACAACTGGTACAGGTGACTGGGGTACCGGGACCCACGAGCTGGACCGCTCGATGAAGTCGCGACATCTGAACATGATCGCCATTGGAGGTTCCATTGGTGCTGGTTTCTTCGTCGGATCCGGAGGGGCGTTGACTCGTGGTGGTCCGGCCTCCCTGCTCATCTGCTTCCTCATCACCGGTGTGATGATCTTCAACGTCGTCTATGCCCTCGGCGAACTCGCCGTGATGTACCCGGTCTCTGGTGGTTTCTACACATACTCGGTCCGCTTTGTAAGTCCCTCGATTTTGCGCCGGTCCGGACCATGTGACGGTATGATGCTGATTAGGTGCAACAGATTGATCCTTCGTGGGGTTTCGCCATGGGCTGGAACTATGTAAGTGCCACTTACATGCAGTTGACATTGGACGCCGTCTAACTATACTCCAGGTGTTCCAATGGGTCATCGTCCTGCCGCTCGAGTTGACCGTCTGCTCCTTCACGGTCCAGTACTGGAACAAAGACATATCGGTGGCCGTATGGATTACCATATTCTGGGTTTTTATCATCTTCATCAACATCTTTGGCACGCTGGGCTATGCCGAGGAAGAGTTCTGGGCTTCCGCATTTAAGCTAGTCATGACCGTCATCTTCATGGTGGTCGCGCTTGTCTTGATCTGCGGTGGTGGTCCTTCAGATGGTATCTACAGCAAGTACTGGGGCGCACGCCTGTGGTATGACCCAGGTGCTTTCCAAAACGGATTCCGCGGCTTCTGCTCCGTGTTTGTCACGGCAGCCTTTGCGTTTGCCGGCACCGAGCTTGTGGGAGTGAGTGTCACCCGTGTTTGGGCGTTCTTGAGGACTGGATCGAACGAGGGCTAACAAATTCTGCAGTTGGCCGCCGCCGAGTCTGCCAACCCCAGCAAGAATCTCCCCAGTGCCATCAAGCAGGTCTTCTGGCGTATCACCCTGTAAGTTTTCTGCATGCCACCAGCGAACACCGCATACTGACTGCGCTACCCCTAGGTTCTACATTCTCGGCCTCACCTTCGTTGGCCTTTTGGTCTCGTCCACCGATGACCGACTCCTCAATGCCGCCAACCCGTACGCAGACGGCACCTCTCCATTCGTGCTCGGTCCCTTGGATGCCGGCCTCCGCGGTTTCGACAGCGTCATGAACGTGGTCATTCTCGTCTCTGTCGTGTCCATTGGCGTCTCCTGCGTGTTTGGCGGATCCCGAACATTGACCGCTCTCGCCCAACAAGGCTACGCGCCCAAGATCTTCGCATACATTGATCGATCCGGCCGACCGCTGCCGTCCGTCATCCTGAACTTGGCATTTGGTGCGCTGGCTTATATCGTGCTCGCCAGCAAGGGCAGCATTGTTTTCGACTGGCTGCTCGCGCTCTCTGGTCTGGCCGCCCTGTTCACATGGGGTTCCATCTGCGTTGTGAGTTCCTGGCGAAAGCCCCTCCCCGAGAAAGTTTGAGCTAACCACCGCCGATACCCCACAGGCTCATATCCGCTTCCGCTCGGCCTGGGCCCACGCCGGCCGCACCCTCGACGAAATCCCCTTCCAAGCCATTGGCGGCGTTTACGGTTCGTGGCTCGGTCTGTTCCTCATCTTTATCGCACTCGCGGCCCAGTTCTTCGTCGCCATCGCCCCTCCGTTCACGACCGACCTCGCAACCGCCGAGGACTTCTTCAAGGCCTATCTGGCTCTACCGGTCGTACTGTTCTTCTGGGCAGTCGGCTATCTCTGGAAGAGAGAGGGATTCTTGAAGATCGACCAGATCGACCTCGACACCGGCCGGAGAGAACACGACTGGGATACCATCCACGCGTATCGAGCCAAGGTTGCGACCTGGCCGTGGTGGAGGAAGGCGTTGGCCATGATCTTCTAGAGAAGAGGGAGCTTGTTTGGTGCCATGTATGCTAAGACAGAGCCAACCCCAAGTCTAGTTGGTAATTACAGCGTGCCGTCCATCACGCAAGGCCTCTGATAGAGGAATGGGAACGGTAATTAGTTAGCTTAGCGTCTGAAATCCGAAGGGCAGAGACCTCACAGTAATGGACGCTGACAGTATTGAAGACGTGGAACAAGATCAAGTTGAAGTGTCAAGTTTCTTGGGCGTGTCCTGTCAATCGCGTATAGTACATAGACGATTAAGCTATGCGTCCACTGCGCAACCGCAGGTGTACTATATATCCTATATAATATAGCTCCGGCGAGTCCTAGATTCAAGACATGCACCGGCACTTCCTCGAGTCATGCGTCAGTTTTCCCAAGCTGGGTTAATGTACACATGTCACTTTGGGCTTTGACACCATCTGCTTGACACGCACAGCCATGGACTAAAATCCTCACTCGGTCGACCGCGCATCTTACCGCAACGGGAAGTGAGAAGGTGGGATCTAAACCGCTTTGAGCACGAGGGGCACTCGGGCCAATCATTGCATGTGATGGAGGGATGAACTAACTCGGTCGGGTTTAGTTACTTATTCTCGGAATTTCGTCCCGTAAACAGAGACTCGAATTCAGTCGCTACAGTGAGTACATAATTATTTACCGACTCTACCCTGTCCTCGACTATACTCCGTACATCCATTCGACGTACACGAGCGATCTGGATTGTCTTGCTTGCTTCGCCATAGTACCATACCCACGACCATATTCGTGACCATGACCATTGCCGTCGCCACATCGTCAGCCTCGTCGTCATCATCACTAAGACAGTCATAGCCATGGCCATTGCTATATCATCTTCGTCACTAAGAAAGGCGTGTCAAACCTGCACTCGACGAAAGAGGAAATGCATTGTCGCCCTCCCCAAGTGTCAGCGATGTCGCTTGCGAGGGCTCGAGTGCGTCTATGATCTCGAACCGCTTGTTGATGGGGAGGTACAGCGGCGGAAGGGCCCTCCCAATCGTTTCTTGGACTATATCTCTTCACTGCACCTGAGTCACAACATCTACGCCTGCTTGGTCAACAAATCACTGGTCCACTCTCTGACTGCCATTCCGCTGATTCAGGACCCGGAAGCAGTGCGCTATATCATCGACGAGATGCGGCGCATTCCAGACCTTGTGCGGACCAGGCGACACACTCCCTTCATCCACGTCGAATGGCTCCGAGCGAATCCTCACAAGTATCTCGACCTAGCGACGACAGAGGACCTCTCTTGCGGCGACCCCTTCTCGGAGTTCCTGGATGTGAACCTGGATCTGGATCTGGAGACCATACCACTGACGGAACTAGTGACCGTCCTACAAGCGCTGATGCTCTTCTTGATTCGACATGCCTTTATCGGCCGACGGTCCCAGACACCCAACGAGCCCGTGCGCTCGGGTTTCACCCTCCTGGCGAGAGGATGCGCCATCCTGTGGAGGTCCGGCTTCCAGCGGATGCCCCGCGACTTGACGCCCTGGCAGACCTGGATCCTGGCCGAAACCGTCCGCCGGACGATCCTGATGTCCTATCTCGTCGAGGGCACCTACAACGCGTGGAAGGCCGGGTGGTGCACACACCGGCTGTTCGTGTATGCACTTCCATTCTCCGCGCAGGGCCGTCTATGGCTCGCTGGCAGTGAGGAAGAATGGACGACGGCGTCGACGACAACGACGACGCCGGCCTTGAGGACCTCAGGACAAAACACCGCCACGACCGGCACGTCCGCGCCTGCGCCTGCGCCGGCGCCGACAATGCAGGAACTGAGATCTTTCAAGGAGTTCACGCTCGAGTTCGCCAGGACGCCGTTCGAGCCTGGTGGGGATTTGTTCCAGCGGTTGCTTTTAGTATCGCACCACGGGAAGAAGTCGGTGGAAGAGCGGTTGGCTCGGATCAGCCGTGGGGGGGAAAAGCCGTTGATCACGGTCATGTCTTTCGCTGCGTCGGAGGGCAGATGGTGAGGTTGGGTGTGAGTGAAGGCCCCTCAAGCTTAAGACATTCACGCGGAGGAAGCATGCGTACGATAGCCCCTCCAGAGAGAATGCACCCGGTAGGCATATGGGATGTGCGGGATGAGGAGAGTCGTAACGACCAAAGCCGCGGACTCGACGGGGCGTACTGCTT
The DNA here is from genome assembly GCA_016109495.1 of Phialophora tarda. Taxonomy (NCBI): domain Eukaryota; kingdom Fungi; phylum Ascomycota; class Eurotiomycetes; order Chaetothyriales; family Herpotrichiellaceae; genus Phialophora; species Phialophora tarda. The sequence continues at coordinate 680,524 of JADWPL010000012.1, read as the reverse complement.
TTGACACAGACGTCTCAAGTCCGACAGCCAAGGACTCCACTGGACATATTGCTTTGGGCGCAGATGTCTCAAAGCGGATAATCAAGGACTCCACGGGGAGTACTGCTTTTGACGCAGACGTCTTAGACACGACAACGCCCCTCGAGGGTCAGTCTCAAATCGCTTCTCTCTATCCACTTCCAGGCCTGGCAACGGAGACCGCCATCGATCGGAGAGCGTTTCGCAAAAGCGATAAGCCAGTCTCAGGACGGTGTCGTCGCTGCTGGGGACGAGTCGCTCTCCAAAGCGATGCTCGAGTTCGGTCCGGGGAAGAGCACGAGCGCGCAGGGCGACAGCATCTCCGGTCGTCGTCTTAACTCCCGTTGGTCTTCTCACAGGAGCACGGTGGCCCCAGATCACCCTCGTCGCAGGAAGAGCCCCTCGAGCTCGGGAATTTCCTGGCCGAAGCCTCCTTTGTCCTCCACCTGCACGGCCTGTCAACTGAATCTTCTCACTGACCATGGGCAAACATTGTGATCGCTCAGACAGTCTTCCGCGAAGCCCTCACGACGTTTGGGCCGGACATCAGTTTTGCCGCCGCGGCCATTTTCATCACCTCCAGCGTGCCCAGATCGTACCAGGGCTCCGCGGGGAGTTTGCTGGTCACGGTACAGAATCTGGCCATAGCCATCACGACGTCCGTGAGCGACTCGATCGGCGTCAAGGTCGATGCCCTCCCCACTGGAGAGATCGGATTGAAAGGCATTAGGGCCATCTGGTGGTTTGGGCTTGCCGGGTCCCATGGTTGGAGCTCTCATCACAGGCACTATGGTTCGCATACCGCGGGCGGAGGAAAAAGAACACGTCCAGCGATTGATGGGTTTGGCATATACCGTACTGGGGACGTCCTGATACCAGGTTAGCGCTTGTTTTTGTAATTGCTGGACAATTGTCTGCGGTTGCTTGCCTTATGCGGCTTTAAAAGCGAGACGGTCGGGACTCGCTGTATCGTGGGAATGCTAGATGTGTTCCACCACGTAGTCAGTACGTAGAGAATGACGAAGTACGTACCATCCGGTGGCTGAAGAGTTTGCGCCCATGTCAAATGGTTGGTTCAGCAATAATAGTCAGAATCGTCAACAGTGTCAATTCCACATGGTACATAGGACTTCTCAGAATCCTCTCCGCAGCCGCCTGTCTGCCCATCATTTCTTGCCTTTGTAAGGGAAATAATGCCAAATTCGGGCGGTCTTGCCGCCAGACACAGTCGCAAACATCCCTTCCCCTGCAAGGATGCCTTTCTTGGGAAACACAATCACTTTCGAGACTACACTGTTGTGGCCCACCAAAGCCATGTGGGGAACACCTGTTGTTGGGTCCCAGAAATAGACGCTGGAGTCCTTGGATGCTGATAGGACCCAATTTTCGTCGTGGGTGTAATTTGCGTCGAGTGTGTAATCCTACAGAGAAGTGAGTTTCAATGTCAGGATTTGGAAAACGAACTTCACAAACCGCGTGTCCTGACAAGGTCATCTGATGCCTCGTCCTCCAGCTTGATCCCTCTTTTGCAATGCTCCAAATCTTTACTGTCCTGTCCCTGCTCGCGGTAAGCAGATTCGCCCCTCGCGGAGAAAATCCAATACCAAAAATGGCATCTGTGTGTCCTTCCACTTCGGACACTAATCTGTTCTCCGATACATTCCAGACCCGAAAACACCCATCTGCTCCCCCAACTACCACATGGGAACTCTCAGGAGAGATCGCAATATCAACTAATACATCTGGACAATCGAAATCCACTAACTGAAAACCCGTTCGCGCATCCCAAAGCCTAACAGTTCCGTCTTCGGAGCAAGACGCGAGAAAACGTCCGTCCGGCGCGAAATCTAGGCCAAGTACGAACCCCTCATGCGCTCCCAATCTGAATTTCATTGTTCCAGTTGCAAGCTCCCATAACCGGATCACGTTGTCCTCGTCGCCACTGACTATGACTTCCGCATTGGGTGAGAAGCAAAGAGCTCGAACGAAATTGTCACCGAAAGGGTTACCAGGTAAGCTGTGGTCGAGTCGAGACACTACCTGTGTGGTGGAGACGTTGAAAATTGTCACCATATGGTTGGAACCCGTTGCCAAGACGAGGCAGTCGGATGAGATAGCTGCACAAGTCAATACAGACTCGTGCTTGAGATCGGCCAAGAGTGAGATATCAAGGGAGCGGCCGACTTTGGGGTTGAACACAGCATGCCAGTCGTTACCACTCTCTTTGAGGTGGGCCGGCAAGTCGTCGAGGCTGAGATTCACCAATGCGTTCTCAACTTCAGGTATTTGAGCCAGATCCGGTGTGCCATCGAGTTCGGCTCCACGGATTGGAGAATTTGATTGTGGAATTGCTGGCACCGTAACCTCCAAAATGTCGGGATGGTAGTGTCGCATGTGAGCATCCAATTCTTGTCTCTTTCTGAAGCCAATGTCTTTCCAGATGCAATAGGATTTGGGACACTGAAACCCGGGCAAATGATTTGATTCGTGCTTGTCTCTTTCGGTAATGCTTTGGAACGTGACACTGGTCTTGTCGCTACATCCATAGTATCTGCAGCGGAAAGCACCGGCCGAGAATTTGTTCCGGAACGCCATGATATCCACCTTCTCAATCCCGGGTGGCAGCACCTCGCCCGTGGAGGAGAGTAGGCTCTCGAGATCGGCCTCGTATCTCTCAACAATTTGACGTAGGAAGGTGGGATCACGGTTGATGAGGGTCTTATGGCGTTCTACCAATTCGCTTCATATTAGCCACAGCAACCAAATGTATTCGAAGACGATACTTACCACTCGGATCTTCCGAGGTGCGCTCTAGGTCCAAAGTCTCTTCTTTGAAGACGGCCATCTTTTGCAGGACCGTATTAACATCTGCCATCCCATCTTGTTCGCTTGTTTTGAACATCCACTTCATTGCTCCGAGCTTTGAAGTTAACTGAGCCACATCCCCTGCATCCAGGCATCGTGATAAATGGTGGGTCCAATGGTCAGTAGTATATCGATGAATACCTCGCTGCCCTTTAACAATCTGCTGGAGTCTCTTTGTCCGGAAACTATCTACGAGAAACACACTCGTCGTGTCCAGGTAAGCCAAGCACGCATTCGCTAATGCCATGTGAGCGTCGATCTCGCGGATGTGGTATTTGCTCGTGCTGTCACGGAAATACCTGAACACCAATTAGTACGGAGTGGTCTAGAGATCCGGTGATATCCCTACTCTCTGGCAGAAAAATGAACGAAGTCGACTGGGGCTGTTGTCGAGAGATCAATAAGTGGTTTGCAGAAGTCCAAAACCTTTGTAGCTAATGGTGTGGGCAGCTGGTTCCCTACATCCGCCGGGTCAAGAGCCAGTACCGACAAGATTTCGTCGCTACAAAGGGGTCTTTGGGCGTAGGTCATCCACTCCAGGAGGCGTGCCAGCTTCTGGCGTGTTCGTCGGTCTTCTATATCCAGAATTTTCTCCACGATTCGATCGTAACTGACAGTGTTAGGAAAAGACGTAGATTCGGCATTTGTGCAGAAGCCTTACGCAGCTTGCAAGGTTTCTGGGAGCTCGCGAATCTTTTGTAGGAAGTCGTCGTCACCATGGGAGTATTGGAGACTGTCGACCACTAGCTGAACCCAGAGGAACATTCCTGCTTGCCTTAGCCCCAGCATTGCTGTTTGTGTGGAGAGATGGAGCTTTTAACCAACCATTCGATTTCTGCAGTAGCTGTGCCTGTCCTGCTTTCCGAGTATCATCTGATATCTCCAGATCCCAATCTCTGATTGCTTGCTCTATTCTGGCTGCGACGAAAATCCCCATGTCTTTTTGAACTGCGTCAACTTCATTGATCAGAGAAATCTTCGGTTTATTTCGCAATTTTGGTGCGATCTTCGCTTCGTCCCTGCTAGAGATGAGAATGCCACAAGGGCTTTTTTTTGACAGCTTGGAAAGTATATCCAGCATGATCTTGTAGTCGTGAAATGTATATTCGTCAAGACCGTCAAGAACAATGCGGGCTGGTGAGGCAGCAGATACCAAGACTGGGAGCAGCTTTTCGAGGGTGTCAATGGAAGGAGCATGGGCGTTGCGCACATGTGCATCCCAGATCAAAGCCGCAAGTTCAGGGAAACCCCGGACCAGTTGTATAGCCAACGTGCGAAGGAACACGCTTGGCTTGTCCTCGCCAGCTGCGTGTTGAAGACAAAAGTAAAAGAGTGTTGCCTGTCTCTTGTCCTGGCGCAATGTCTCGATGATGTGTGCACTGAACACGCTTTTCCCTAAGGTATTTTAGCAGACCCTCTCGGGGCAAAGCATGTTGACAAAGAAACAGCAGGCTAGTCAGTGGGACAGTAGCATGCGAATACAACAGACCTCACGCCGAGGGAGATGCCCTGTCACAGTTGGCAGATTCTTGCAGCGGCTTTGCGCGTTTTCGTACACTGGGAAAGTCGTGCCTGAAAGCAAGACAATGGACTTACCGGAACCCGGTATGCCAGTGAGCCAGAGCCACGGACCCTTTGAGACGTTTTTCATCCAGTCCTGATATTGGGAGGTCTTGAATATCCAGTCGCAAGTCCGGTCAGATCTCTTTTCCTTCAATCGCCATAAGTTGTTCTCTTGTGATAGATCGTCGACACAAAGCCACGTCAATACAGCCTGTAGATGAGAGCGTTCCCTATCTGCCTCGGCCTTGGAGATCTCTTCATCGATCTTCTGGCGTGACCGTGTAGCTTCGACCAGATCAAAAGAGCTTGCCTCCCTGTCGACAAGGTCACGATGATAGGCCAGATCGTTCAAGATGCTTTCGAAGCGCAGTTCGAAGCTTTTCCACCCGGTTTCGAAGAGGAGTCTCCATGCTGCGATTCTCAATTAACTCTTCTTATCACGGTCTAGTGTCCAAGGATGTCAATTTACCTTTCCTTCTAAAAAACTTGTAGGCCCGCCGATGAAACTCGATAATGTCTGTGTAGACGAGTGCCAGGACGTTTTGGAGATCTCTTTCCGGGAAAGCTGCGCTGTACCGGTCGAATCGAGGAAGCGCGTCAGCGATTTTGACGTATGCGTCCATCAACTTGTCAAAACTTGAAAGATGTTGTGTCGCGAGCTATACAAGTATTGGTTAATGGGCAAGGGAGATGCGGCCCCCAGGTCGTTGAGACACACCTGGAGCATGAGTTTGATCGGCGCCTATCCATCGACTGCTTTAGATGTCTTTTCTGTATTATGTGGAAGTGCTTACCCACACCCATGGCAGGAACGGCGTGCCGTTACAAAGGGTATCGAGCGGCCGGGCATACATCTCCAAGGCTTTCAGAAGTGGCTCGATTCGTTTCATGTTACGCAGGGCACCGCGTTGTCGCTGCTCCCTTTCGATTTCCAGAGCTGCCTTCCGTACATCTTCGAGTGTCGTCGAGTGAAAGTTCCGTGCGTCATCTGTGCTAACAGATGCTTGGAATCTTGAAAAGGCCGACTCGACCATCGAGGCTGGGGATTGCGACGCTGCTGACATGACAAGAAATGGCCTCGAAGGATTACAAGAGCATTGAATGTGACTGTCGTCGAAAAAGATGGACTAACTGTGGCGTAAGATCTCAGGACAGCTTTGGAAGTAGGTCAGAGGCATGAGCTTGAAGTCGGGCGCTGTCGAGGCAATGTGTTGTTCAATGCATATTGGATGGCCACGAGTACGCCTTGCCCGCTGCAGACACCGCCTCCGCCGCAGCCTCAGCCTTGGCCGTCTGCCTGCAGGCAAAGCTGCACAATAAGAGTGTGACATTCCAACATGGAGTGCGTGCTCTGCCAGGCCAGAAGGGTTCTCGATGGAGCAACACGCGTTCAAGAGACAGAAGCTTGAAGTTGATGGCAGTTGGCAAAGCAAAACGATTCCTCAGTCAGCAGGCGCGGATCCCGCACCGGCGCCAGCAGAGCCTCAGCTTCCTCTCTGCGCCAACTTCACCTCGTCAACGATCACATCTTCCACAAGTCCATGTACCACGACCTATCTAGACTCCCACGCGAGAGAGCCGAATTTCGAACCTTCAGAGCCACCTCACTCTTCGCACCGATCCGTGCCTCCCAATGCGGGGATCTCTCACAAAACCTGCAGCCGGAACACCGCAGATAGCAATGTTGGCCAGAATCCCTCGTCGTCTGAGAAGAATGACGGGTCTTCGCAGGTGTGCTTCGGCATGGTGAGAATCTCTGGAGCTTCGATGCATTGACCTGGCTAATGTGAACAAAAGTTCGTTGTGGAAAATGTGAAACCATCGGCGCGACAACATCCTCACACCTCTTTGGGCTGCTTTCCGGTCGAAGTACACTCGGGACTGATCTACGAAGCACTGAATGCCACGGGACCTCCACACGATGGAACGAGGCCGTTAAAAGTTGCTCAGATAATCTGCAACCGGACTACAGAGATCTTGCGCCGTCTTGAAGACGCCCCTGATGTTGCGCTGGAGTATTACTGTCGCAGCGTTCGACCCCAGTCACGGCGCGTGAGGAAGAAATGCACGCAAGCCACTGTATATGAACTCCTGGTAAACGTCTTTGGCAATCGAAACGTCGCCGTGGAATTCGGCACGTTCTGCGACAAGCTTGCCATATACCTCCAGGATCCTGTCATCTGCAGTCTAGATGTGCCTTACCGAAACCCGCACCTCCTATCTCAGGACGACGACCTGGTCATGACCAGCTCCCTGAGACCGAACAATGACATCGAAGCTTTCAGCGCTCCTGCGGACGTATTTGATACACTATTACGCACAGACGGCCTTCCGGAAGCTGAGTGCCCTGCAATGCTGCGCACGCGCCTGCTTGCCCACCAGAGACAGGCTCTATACTTTATGCGTAGGAGCGAAGGCATCTCCTGCGTTGGCGACTCCCCGCACCACATGTGGACTGAAAGAAGAGCATTGAGCACCGTATACACAAATGCAATTACTGGCGAAAGCCAATGTTCCAGACCCAAGGATTTCTTTGGGGGACTTATCGCCGACCAGATGGGTCTCGGGAAGACCATCCAGATGATTTCCTTAATAGCATCGGACTACGATTCTACCAGTCCGATGCAACTTACTCACGAGCTCTCTGTGCCTATAACCCAGACATATCCGCCCTGTCGTTCGCTGGTCATAGTGCCTGCGTCGCTACTTCAGACTTGGCAAGATCAGCTGGGGGAACACTTGAGACCGGACTCTCTACGATGGCGTGTCTATCACGGAAGTCGTCGGCAGAACTCTCAAGAAGTTCTTTCCAGTTGTCATGTTGTCCTGACTACCTACGATATTGTTGCGTCTGAATATCGAAAGACACTGGAGCAGTCGTTGTCAAGCTTTTCAAACCCTATTTTCTCGTCGGCCTGGAGACGCGTTATTTTGGATGAAGCACACTACATTCGAAATCTGTCTGCCTTGCGCACGAAGGCTGTCTGCGCAATCGTAGCGAGATCGAGATGGGCCGTCACTGGAACACCGATTCAAAACCGGCTGAGTGACCTGGTCGCGTTGGTACATTTTCTCCGGGTGGAGCCGTTCAATACGCCGAGTGTTTTTGACGAACATATCATTCAGCCATGGAAATCCAGGTCGGATTTCAAAGCTGTGCAGAAGTTAAGAAGGCTCATTGAATCCGTTGCAATACGAAGATCGAAGGACACGCTGGCTCTGCCAGACCGAGTCGACCAGATCCGGCATGTTGATTTCGATAGGGGAGAACGAAGCCTTTATGAGGAGGTGCGATTGCGGATTCGAGACAATGCCTTGAGCTCAATCGCTAGGCCCAAGCACTGTCATATTCTGCGATGGATCAATGACCTGAGGGGCCTCTGCAGTCATGGTCAGATAGAGGTGGACTCCATTTCCATTGACGATTCGAAGGATTCTGTCGCCGATGGAAGCATTTCGCCCGAAATCGATGTTACGATTGACACCGATCCGATGGATGCACTTTTGGTTGCTGACCCCTTTAATGCTGGCTTCCCTGAAGTTGTGACTTCTAACTCGATCGGCGAATACGGAACCGGGTGTGCTGAAGGCTCTCCTGTTCGGGATCTTAGCCCCAATTGGCAACCACGGCATCGGCAGAATCCCCAAGACCCTTCATCTGGATTCTTGTCCCCGGTGACAGAAGGAAATTCTCCTTCTGCCTCCTCATCCGGTATCAACGAGCATAGGACGCCTTGGTCTTCGAAAACACATTCACTAGTTTCGGATCTCTGTCATCACGATGGTAAGGCCGTCGTATTCTCCTTCTGGCGCACGACCCTTGACCTGGTTGGTCAATCCCTCGACGAAGTAGGACTTGCTTTCAAACGTATCGATGGTACAATGTCAGGTAGGGACAGAGAGCTAAGTCTTTCCTCTTTTCGGAATGATCCATCGATCAAAATTCTGCTGGCCACTATCTCTGCGGCTGGAGTTGGTCTCGACATCACGGTTGCAAATCTAGCATGTATTCTTGAACCACAGTGGAACCCATCCGTGGAGGAGCAGGCCCTGAGCAGAGTCCATAGAATGAGGCAGACGAAGCCGGTGAAGACTATTAGGTACGTTGTAAGGGATTCCATTGAAGAGAATATCATTGAGTTGCAGCAGAGAAAGCTGCGACTGGCCCAACTGGCTCTGAGTGGTAATAAGGGTGTCGTGGAAACGAATTGGATGGAAGACCTGAAGATTTTGCTCAAGTAGCAGCCTTTTGGGTGAGTGCAGTCTGTGAAAGCCTCCTAGGCAGAACCTACAGTACTTAATACCAATGAGGATTTTTCAGCCTAATGATACTTCTGCAGCATTAGAAGTGTGATTCGGCGTTCTCAATAGCCAGTCGACACACTGAGAGTGGCCAAAGTTAGCAGCACTGGCTTTGACTGTATTTGCAGTGGATGAACTGTGCAGAAATACCTGGGCAACAGCATTTTGCAGTGCTGATCCCGCGGTTGCGAAACCGGTCTCTAAGCGGGCGTCTTCGTGATGGACGCTAGAAGCCATTGCAGGCCTTACGACCGAGAGCCAACAATCTGGCGCGGAGCACACGAGAAAGGCAAAAGGGAATACAAAACGAAGGTAAACGAGGCGGTTGGTGTCAAAAAATGCCGAAGAAGTGTCTGGGCTAGAACAGTCTGCGGTAAAATCTCCGCTCTAGTCGCAGGCTGAATTATCAGCCTGTCGAGGATTCTCGAAAGGGGGTTACTTTCCTCCAGGACGATGCGACATAGCTGCTACTATACCGCAATCCCAGCCTCGCTTATGCGTTCAGAGTCCAGAGACAGAAATATGGGACTGACCTCGCGCCGGAAAGAGAGTCAACTCCAGTTTTGGCTGCAGAGATATTCCAGATCCCGTGCTCCGTACTCGCCATTCCATCCTATATCGCAATCCCGCAGTCTAGAACGATATTCTGCCCCGTAATCGACTTGCTCAGCACCAACGTCTTAATCTGATCCGCCACGTCTTCCACCGTTGCCGTGCCCTTTAAGGCTGACTTTTCCACCGTGGCCTTGACTTTTGCTTCGGAGAATTGGTTGCCCCTGTTGCACCATGTTAGTGGACATTGTACGGAGTACGCTATCGAATGCATCGGATGGAAGTGCAAACGCAAACCTAACGCGCATATACACGCAGATGACGAGACAAGCAAAACAAAAGGGCGCACTCACCACTCAGTCATCATCAACCCGGGACTCACACTATTACAGCGCACCTTGGGCCCACAGATCATCGCCAGCCCCTTGGTGAGATGAATCTCGGCCGCCTTCGTCACGCTATAGGGCAACGAACTCCCGCTCGGCCTCACGCCCGCGAGACTGGCGATGGTGACGAACGCGCCGCCCACGCCCTCGTCCGCGTGCGTCTTCTCGAGATGCGGCTTCGCCGCGTACAGCAGCCATAAATGCGACTTGACATTCACATTGAAGCACCTGTCCCAGTCGGACTCCTCGACCTGCTGGTCCAGGTCGAAGAAGTTCGTCAGCCGCGTCCACCCGGCGTTGCTGACCACGACGTCCAGGCGGCCCATGGTGGCGACCGTCTCGGCGACGAGGCGCTCGATCTCGCTCCGTTGCGACACGTCGGCCTTGATGGCGTGGAAGCGGGGTTCCGCGGGGGCGGGGGAGGTCGTCACGGCCGGGATGGCCGTCGCTTCGCGGATGACTTGCTCGGCTTTCTCGGCGCGGGAGTGGTAGTTCACGACGACGCGGAAATACGGGGCGAGCGCTTTGACGGTGGCGGCGCCGAGGCCGGCCGAGGAGGCCGTCACGAGCGCGACCTTGGCGGACATGGCGATGTATTTGACGGTTGTGACGACGACGTGGCGCGGGAGGGAGGGGTTATTTATTTCTGGATGCTGCGTCTCAGGGTGATGCGATTGATAGAACGAACGAGGAGATCTAAATCGTGCGTGAAATGAGGGTGAGGTTGAGGTGAGGTGAGGTGAGGTCGGGTTTCTCCAAATTGTTTTTATATCGGAAGCGTACGAACACATATTCAGCCCGAGTTCACGGCGGTTGATCCTGATCCTGATCCGCTTATCGGGCGGCGTTTGATGGCGGAATCTTTCCGGATCGATCTCGTGGGGTAAATGCCGTAGTACTGTGTACGCAGATTCCCGGGTGGGGTATCCTTCGTACTAAGGTGCACTGTCGGACTGCTACATTTACTCTGTACACAGTCGCTAACCGTACGAGAAATGGATATACCCGGGGAGAAGCGAGCTGCAGGCAGTGGGCAGTTCAGCCAACTTGCCTGTTCGCTCAGCAAGACGCACCGCACCGTCCACTGTGGAGACAATAGAACCCTGCATTGCCGTCGCACTTCTATTACCGCTACACTTGCTGCGCGGTTCTATGCCGTCCTTGCTCGCGGTACTGTATCCCATGCCACGCAGCACTTTGACATAGTGATCAAGTTTCGATATGGCAACCCAAAGTCAGTCATTCCTCATTTGCTGGGACGGCTGCGCACCCCGGCCACGTATGTCGAGTAAGAGGCGTGAGTGAGGTCTATATTAGCTAGGGTAGAATGAATGACCCTCCGAACCTCTCTCCCATACCCGATTCAATATCTGTATATCTCCCAATCTACTCAGGTGGAATAACGTGCAATCATTGTATTGTCCTCACACGGATCCCGGCCAGCCGGAGAGAGTGGGAATCACTGAATCAAAAACACTACCTGGTTTCTTGAGAAGGTGACTCGAACTAACTCTATCTAGACAATATTCATTCAAGCTACATAATGGCTACTACACGCGCCGGCCGACACGGCAATTTATTTTGATCGTAGCAGAGGATGAACTCGTGAGAGGAGGAGGGAGGGGCGGCATTTTCAGGGGGCGGCAGCCTCGCTTGCCTGGCCCGGCAACACGACAATCAACCTCAACTGCCACCGCGGACCGCCACCGCCGTCGCCACTGCCATTGAGTACCAAGCAGCCATAAATACATTCAAGGTCATATTTCATATTCCATTGTAATTGCGACTTAGAGTCAGTTCCTATAAGAAGACTCCTCAGAGGATCATATGGATCCCCATGGGGACTTGGCGACAACGGCGAAGCAGTCATGGCACAGCGGATATTGATAGTTCTAATCAGTAGTGATGCGGGTGATGGCGGTGATAGCAAAGCGTACATGTCATCTGTTCCGATCGCCATTACGAGATGATGGTGCTCCTTTAGTGTATCTCGCACGATCTCGGCCAGATGCGTGCTCACGTCCGACCTTTTCTTCCCAGTTAAGGTTCGACACACGCGCGGCATCAGACGAGAGAGATGAGAGTCGTGCGATTCTACGAACACGGAGCAACACCAGAATATCATGAGAGGATGGCATGGATATATGACGCCGGATGTTGGATAGCCACGCGAGGAAGATTGGCAGTCTTTGTGCTGGGAGCTTCACCCTTGATCCAGTGGTTCACGTTGGCGCTGAGCACGGCCGCTTCTTCTTACTACGGTCCCTTCCGGCTTCTTGGTGCGGATTGCTCTCCCTGACAGTGATCAGGTATCGGCGATTCATGTATACTTGCACGCCGAGGCTATCGAAACCTCATTCAGTGTCGGTTGTATTGCGAATATCATAAGAAGTAGGGAAACATGGAGACGACGAGCGGATGGCCGAATGAGCCGACATAGTAGGTGCAAATGGAGTATTGGTGTATTCCGGGTGGACACCCACTTCAATTGATAGGCGTACCTCAAGAATACTAAAATGCCAATGTCATACATCCACGCAGCACGAAGCGGGTCGCCCTTTCTGCGCCAGCAATCTACATTCTTCCATGGAGCGGTTACCCAACCATCGGTTGCATTCATGCCTCAAGGAGCCCCTGGGTGACCGCTCTGGCCAATTTCAGGTCCGCTCTTGATCTCCTCCCACTCACCGCTACCGCCATTCGTGTCATCGGCAAGTCTTATTTCCCATGCCTTATTTCGCAAGCCAGTCAGCGCCGTCTCCAACATTTGGATGCCTTTGTGCACGTCCTTCAGCCTGGCGTTGGTATTGAAATTTTCCTCCATTTCCGCAATGTCCGTCCGCGCCCGCTGCTGTATCTCCTTGGACTTGGTGGCCGCCAACTTCAGAACAGCCGTGCACCATTCACAGTCAGCTGCGAGTGCTGGGCGAGAAGTTTCCGAATGAGCGGCAGCGTGTTGGACGACGAGTTTGCCACAAGACAGGCGGCCCCAGGGCTGAGGTTTGTCGCAATGTTTCCACTTGGAGGCGTTTCCCGGGATGAAGATCAAGGCGCGGATGGGGTCGTGATGAGGGTAGGGGCAGGTGTCGAGTTTGAACCAGCACATTTCGAGGGGTTTTCTGGGGAACAGTTGCGTGGGAAGGATTTATCGTAGCTGCGATGAGACTGAAGGAGTGCGCCTCTGTTGGGAGGTACAATAGGGGGCTGAGCTTCTGTGAGCAGCAAAAGAAATTATACTCTCAATGAGTCAAAGATAGTGGTTTGTTTGATTGCTGTATTGAATGAATGCGCCGTTCTGACTGTGGTGTTATGAAGGGATGATTGTTCAGTCTCGGTAAGTGAAGGCATAGTCAGGAGTGGTGGGTGAAAGAGAAGAGCGCCAAATTCATACAGCAAGAGTCAGCTTTCCACTGCCGCTGCAGGACGGAGCTGCGCAAACCGCACTTTCTATTTCCCTCAATGACTCCAGGCAGGCGTAACTCCTTCAGCCGCTTTCATCTGGGCGAAAGAAGCAGGGCACACAATGGGTTTTGCAAAATCAGCAGATCAAGCACACCCACAATTCTTCAAGTGACACCTTCCTTGTCACCTTGGATCGACAATTGTCACGACAACAAACAGCAATCTTTCCACTGAGCATAGACTGAGGGCTTTTCTTCCCGGCACCTTGCGCCTCTCTTGGATACTACCACGCCTATTCATAGCATTCTCGGTCTTGAAGTAGTGCCCAAACCACATCAACAACCCAGGGTTGCAAAACCAACACATGTCCAAGTGCCACGGCCTTATGCTGATAATTTCGCATACCCATCGACAAACAACCCTGCACAGAAGACATACGACCGGAGACACGGAAGCCTGCAGGCCTCATCTCCGCCGAAACAAGCTCATACAACCAATAAACGAATCCTCAGATCTGCCACCAACCGCGCCAATTCCTTTACCCAGCCTTCCGGATCCCAACTGCTCTACAGCAGCTTCGAGGCAACGACAATGTGCTACGCAATCAAGATTGTCCACTTCGGGTGCCTAGGAGGGGACCAACATGTTGAGTACGCGGTGGTGAGGTGCAAAGGCGGGCTGGAGTACATCATGCTCATGCCAATTAAGGAGACGTGCAAAGGCACCAAGTCGGTGGAAGACTGGAGGATGCAACCGTGCCGCTTTTGCAGGGAGTACATGGAGACCAGGAGAAGGTCGGGACCGATGAGTGGTCGCTCCCGCGCCATGTCGCTGCCTTCAAACGCGCCCACAGGAGCAGAGGAGGACGATGTCTCTGCGGACACTGGGCGGCATAGCATCTGAAGGAGAGAGCTCCGCGGTGGCGGCCACTGGACTGAACAATGAGGATGAGAAACAAAACCATACCCCCGTGTCATTGGCGACAGCGACCCCATACCATCGTGCCTGTGACGGTGACAGCATTAGATCTTCGTCGGATATATCCTCAACAAAGAGCTGGATGTGGTGTGGTTTTGTGTCCTCCTGTTGATAAGAACAGCCAGGCTTGGGGTCAGTCCCTGCTCCAGCCGTTTCTGCAACCGGATCGTCGATTCCAGTGCCCGACCTCCGCTGAAACAGATTGTCATGGTTGGTGCGATGCAATATACCTTCAGATCCTCTCACTTATCCAAATAGCTCCGCGACATCCATATCGAATGACATCTGTCAGGGGTTGGTAAGGTTGCGCTTCCTTTGCATCGTTCTCAACAGCATGGTCCAGATGTTCAAGCTCCTCATCACGTATCCGCTTAATCTCTTCGATCAACACTTTTAATTCTGGATCAAGCTCCTCGCCTTTCTCTTTCAATTCTGTCATCCACTTGAACAATTCCCTCACTTGTCCATTGTAATGGTTTCCAATTTCCGTTTCAACGGCCTCGGTGCAAGCCATCGCCGCTTCTCTTCCCATCACACCGGTTGTCCACCCTAACACCGTTGCCGCAGCCTGCCAGACTGGATACATTGCAGTGGGGCGAATGCGATGCTTCGCAAGGAGTTCGTTGAAGATCTTGAAATGGCCGGCTTCTTGGTCATACATGTGTTTCATGAGCGGGCGGAGATGCGGGTGTGCCTTGACCAGGGGAGGGGTCTGAGCAGTGTAGATGAGGGTGGCTGCTAGTTCACCGGCTTGATTTACACGGAGGGCCCGATCGAGGAACTCCCTCTGCTCTTTGGAGAGGTGTGTTCTCGATTGGCTAGAGGCTGAGGCTGCTCCCAGAGGAGCACTTTGCGTTGACGCATGACGGAGGGGGACTTGTATGGAAGACGCACGCAGCGTCGTGGTACGCTTCGCAAGGTCTGAGAGGCCTCGCACGGAGGTTCTGACTATCATCTTTATCCCAAACTGACGAGCAGCAACTACGCAGCCAGGGATCATCTCATGCAGTTCGATATCGTGCACGAGTCATGTATCCAGAAGGTTTGCCGCAGGCTTAGTCATGCATGCGCATTTACATGTTCAGCAACTTCACTTTCTCCTGCGCTCCTGTCAATAAGGTGCCGCCTCTCATTGTGCCTTCGTCTCTGCCAGTACTGACACATATATCGTTCTCAAACTCTTTTGCCATCTGATACATTGATTTGTCCTCATTTGGCGTTTACGTACTGGATTTGACTCTAGACAGTCGGACGATTAGTTGACAACCGCCCTTTTCTGCTGGACCTCATCGACAACTTAAAACTCCTGCACGACGACATCTCCCAGCTTACTTTAAGACGGTTACTTCTGCTTCAAAGGACTCGCTCCACCTTCTTTCTTTGCACAATCACGATAAAGACGACGACCGCCTTGCCATCACGCGCAGTGAATAGCGTCATTGCCTTCAAGACTGCCTCACCACCATGGCCGATCTCGATGCAGAACTTCTTGCCCTCGCCGGGGGGGATTCCTCGGCTGAGGAATCCATCCCATCTTCTCCCAAACAGAAATCTCCCTCACCACCTCGTTCCAAGAAACAATCTCGAGAATCTCCTTCTGCGGACATGGCTCGGAAGGGTGTCGCTAAGACCGTCAAGAGAACTAAGCGTCGCAAGGCGTACTCTGATGACGAAGATGAATTGTACGGCGCTTTCCTGCGTGACACTTTTGCTTGAGCTGACCACCGCGCCCATCCAGATCTTCGCTTTCGCAACACTCTGAGTCCGCCTCCATGTCCCAGTCCGAATCGGAAGCCGACTTCGACCCCGACACAGACGACAAGCCAATCTTTCCTTATGAAAAGCTCTACTACGATGCTGCAGACAAAGCCCGCATCGAAGCGAAGCCCGAAATCGACCGAGAAGAGATCTTAGCCCAGCGAAGCGAGCAAGTCGAGCGCCACGAACAAGACCTCACACTTCGGCGGCTCGTTGCACAGCGCGCCCGGGAGGAAGCTAAGAACGCCGCGAAGAACAAGCGCAAGGCCAGTGCAGCGGATCTTGAAGACTCTCAACGAAAGAGCACTCGGCAGCGTACCAAAGTTGGAGGCGGCCGCGTCGGCGAAGCCAGCAGTGCCATTGAAGCGTACAAGCGTCAGCGAGAAGAGAAGACCCTGCGCGATGAGCAGCGTAAGAGAGGCGAAACCGTTAGGAGAAAAGCATCACCGAGAGACGACTTCAGCGATGCAGATGCAGAAGGCGAAAGCGACAATGACTATGAGGATCGCCGATACAAGAGAAGATCACCTAGCCCGCCGAAGGACGAACCTATCGCCGAACTTCAAGACATTCAACGAGCTCGCGTCGGTCGCGACAACTTTGCCCAAGTCTGCTACACCCCAGGGTTCCAGGAAACCATCACAGACTGCTACGCCCGCGTTTGCCTCGGTCCAGGCCGCACTCCTGGTGTCAACGAGTATCGTCTCTGCCTGATCAAGGGCTTCGCGACCAGCAAGCCATACGCCATGATCGGCTCTAACGGCAGACCCTTCCCTGTTGACATGTACATCGTGGCTGCCCACGGGAAAGCAGAAAAGCAGTGGTCATTCCTCGAATGCTCCATGCAGAAATTCACGGATGCCGAATGGCTCCGTTACCGCTCTGTCATGGCGAATGAAAACTTGAAGATGCCCACCAAGGCATTCATCAATTCGAAACTCGATAAGATCAACCGCCTGATCAACCACAGATTCACCGATGCTGACATCTCAGCCAGAATCAGAGCCCAGGCTGAGTTGACCGAGAAAATCACCCGTGCAGGGGAGAAAGCAGATCTCAGAGAACGAATTGCGGAAGCTCGCGCTGAGGGGCAAGACGAACTGGCCGAGGAATTGGAAAATCGGCTTGCAGCCATTGTGCCCATGAAACTGGCTTTCGGGACAAGCTTGGAGAAGAAGGAGACATCCTACGTCAACCCGGAGCAAGAGAAGCTCGCGGAACTGAATCGTCGAAATCAGAGACTGAATGCTGAAAATGTGAGGAAAGCGCAACTCGCGGAGATGAGGCAACGAAAGGCGAAGAAGACGCTTGCCCCTGGTATCGACGAGTTGTTCGAAGGTGGAAGTGATATCTCTCGCGCGGGGACACCTGTCAATGGAGTAGGGACGCCTAAGCTTGGGCCAACACTTGCGGCGGCAGCGGCAAGCATTTCACGAACGGCATCACCCAACCCGCTCTCACTCGCCAACGGCACACCTCGCAGCTCGACGTCTCTTGCACCGACCGCTCTGAAACCTGTCCTCTCGCAGCAACAGAAGAAGGGAGGTCTTCCAACCATTCGTAAGGCGGCTATGGATGATGAAATCATTGCGCAAATGGATCTGGGCATTGATATCGACATCGACATCTGAAGTGAACGGATGGATATCGAACAGCCGCCATCGCTATTGCCATGTGACGACGTCTGGACTTGGACTCTGTTGGATCCTTTGGGTATCCCGTCGACGTCAACACGCCATCGGGCTAGCCGAGTACGAAACTGAGGCTAGCATGGCCGGGGAGTCGGTCTGCATTGCGCATGCAACCACAGACGCTGATCACGAGCAGCTGCAATGCAACAAGTTCCACCAAGGCGTTTGACCTTTGGCGTCTTTCTCGTGGTTTTCCAACTCACCTGATTTACATGCGGCCAACGCTATCCATCGTTTTGTTTGCGTACGCTGTACATTCGTCATGTTTCGGATCTCTTCCTTTCCCGCCCATTACTCATCCTTCTACGAGGAAAGTAACTTCCATTTAAGCATATTGACTCCTCGCAGCGCATCAATCGCCCTCTGCACTAAAGGCGTGGGGATAGTACTAGCGGTCTTATCGAAGAAGATGGCTATCGTACCACATGCGAGGCCTTTCGATTGGACATCTACAGCCTAGACTGGTATTGATCAGGTGTGTGTCTGGGACTCCATTTGATCTCTTATACCATTCATACCTCCCTCACAGCCCAAGACAGATATTCTCACCCACTGGCATGTGCTCGACATGGCTATCCTATGTAGGTAAGAAGTCCATTGTCCCTTCTCTGACGGTCTGACCTGAACGCGATCTTCCTCATTGATCGTTCCCCAGTCATGTTTGATCACCCTTGCTCTCCTGCACTTCGACACCTGGCGCGGACGATGGAGAGCTCGCCCACCAGCTTCACTGGGCCTCTTCGCGCAGATTTCTTTGGGCTGCGTTCTCCTTGGTTGTTTCATCTCTTGTCACTCTTTGATTTAATATCACCCATCGACCTCGCTCCTCCGAACAAGCAGCTCACTGACACAATCTTCCGAACCGTCTTGTTCATCAGTGTGCTTCACAAGAGCCTCACTTTCAGTTCTCTACCAATTCTGTCTCTGAATCCTTTCTCAACGTTGAGACCGTGGAATATGATTCCATACTCTCTACGTTGTTCACCTCATCCAGATCCGTCAACTCCAGGGCCTCCAACCCACTGGAGACCGACCTTCATTCTTCCTAGACTTGTCTAAGCCGTTAAAACAACACATCCTGTTTGCGCCTGACATCCTCTGGTGAATTAAAGAGCAACGATCACCGGTCGGTAATCGACGGTTCGATTCAAGTCAACTCGCTCCGCGAAGACTCGACGAGAATGTGCCTCTACAATTTCTCTCCGTGCCGAGCGCACACGCCACAAGGGCTTCTCATTAATCTCACAGATCCGTCCCCCGAACTCCCCCACCACGGTCTAGTCCGCTGTAAATGGTACCAGGCCATGGCCGAGGTTTGGCACACCGATGGGAAGGTCAAGTTCCATGTCAACAAAGATATTTGTCCGTACGTGGTGATCCGGCACGAAGACACCACCCTGCAGGGAGATGTGGAGATGATGGCTCAAGCAGTGCTCCTCGATGGTCTCTCCCATGGCGATCGCGGCTGTCCGGACTGCTGGGACATCGTCTCCTCGAGGCAGTGGATGGGAAGGATACCGACGGTGGGCGAGAAAATGGAGTACCTGTACACATCGAGTACGAGTCAGGCAGGAGGAGGTGGAGTAGACGACGATGAAGTGGATGGCAGGTTTGCCGGGTTAGAAGGTAAGAATTCGAATAGGAACCGAGATCGTGGCCAGGCCGACTGACTAACTGGTGAAGCAGACGAAACAGGCGAGTCAAGTGGGATGAAGAGGAAACATGAAGACGAAGGGAAAGATGCAGCGGCGGAGCAGGAGCACGGTTCAGAAGACGAGGAGGTCAAAATCATCGGTGTGAGAACGTTGAAGAAACCTACCCGTGGAAGCACCAAGCGCAACTGCCGAAATCGAAGAGACACCGCCACATTCTCCTCGTCAGTATTCCCAGAGCCGCTGAGTCTAAAGTCAAGCTTTGCGAAACAGGAAGCCACAACACCAGTGCCCGCTGTTGGTGAAGTCATCCCGCCGCGTCCGGACCAAATCAACCAATCCGAGTCAGAAACATATTCGATTTCCCCTGTAGGCGATGGGCGAAATTGGGACCCCAGCACCGACAAGCTGTTCTCGAAGGTATTTCCTAAGTCCTCAGGCGGGTGGAATCGATCGGCACCTGTCCAAGACCCTCTGCAGGCATCGAGGAGACAAATGGGACTCGAGCTCGAAGCGAATCTGAATCTACGTTCAGCAAGGGCGTCCACAGTAACGGACGACATTGTGACCGGCACGCGAGATTCCGCGGGAGGAGGAGGAGCAAAGCAACGGAGCGAATCGACAGCTCCTCTTGATTTTAATCCCACCAAGGGCAAAATGAATCCAGTGGCAGCTCGGAGTGCAGAATGTGTTCAGTGCTGCCACTCATTGACGATCGCACGCTCTAATACCACCACCTCAGATGGCGGTCTGCTGTGCGTGGAGTGTTCCAAGGGACGTGAGGAAGATGAGAGGAAGTTACGCCCGCATAAGAAGAGCCACGCGCATACCTCAGCTTCAGCAGGCCCTGTCAGTGAACCAGCCGAAGGTGAATTCGCCGACAATGGTCTAGGGGACGAGAACGAGAACGAATGTGGTAGCGACGGCAACGCCCCAGGCGAGGTGTCCTCAAGCGACATGTCCGACTCGGAAACCTCGAGTACAAACACCTTAGACAGATCTCCGGGACTTCGCGCCGACGCAGGTGCCGGTGGAAGCGAACCTTCGCGAGATGAAGTGAGAAGGCTGCGGCGAGATAACGCACGGCTCCGCGTTCAAGTGGCCGATTTGCTCGATCTGAATGGCGACGCGTCACGCAGGGAGGCAAGGCTGCAGAGGAGGCTGAGCAGGTACGAAGGAGGTGAAGAAGACGAGTGTAAATGTCGAGGTGACGCGAAAGTAAAGGAAGGCGAGGAACCAGAAATGAAATTATGAGGGAGGATCCGTTGTGTCAAATCGTGTCGTCGAGGTCGTCGAGACCGTGACCGCAGGTACCGTCAAAGGGGAGGTCCCGCCCGCGGCGTGGATGCTCTCTCGAGGAATCATGAGATGAAGATCGGCGCGCGCGGACGAGACATCCAAGTGAGTAGTGGCAAATTGCCGACTTTGCACTTCACACGCTCGCCCAAGTGCTATGTATAATACGATAGGCGTATGTATATTGGAGGTCAGAGAGAGAAAACAGAGAGAAAAGAAAAGGAAAGAAAAGAAATAATGCTTATGGCCCCTACGGTAGACTCGACGGATTCGACGAAAAGTGATATCTACCATCATATTATGGCCGAGATCGCACGTACGAGCGGATCATCTAGAAGATAGCCGGAGAGACAGGCTAACTGACGGGCAGACTCACAGGCAGACTAACTGATAGAGAGATAAAGTGAGAGAGGGGGGAGAGAGTATAACAGATCCAGCAAAGCGCTATATTATAGCATATTTGGAAAACTGTGATCCCCTCCCCCCCCCTCTCTCTCTATTCTCTCTCAGAGAGAGTATAGCAGATCCAGTAAAGTACTACATTATAGCATGTTTGGAAAACTGTAATTCCCCCCCCCCCTCTCTATTCTCTCTCCTCTCGGGGAGGATATATCGGATTCGACAAGTCAAGAAATAGCACTCGACCTTTGGATACTATAGCACTCGGCACGTTCTGAGATACCGCGTATAGCGTATCTGCTCCACTGCGATGTGTACTCGTAGGAAGGAAAGCTTCAAGTTGTTACTTGGTTAGTGTGAGGCATACTAGAAGGCTACTAGTAGTGAGACGGGAAGGAGAAGGAGAAGGAGAAGGAGAAGGAGAAGGAGAAGAAGAAGGAGACGGAGAAGGAGGAAAATGAAAATGAAAATGCCATAGGTATAGGTATAGGCATACACCTCACCCCTAATTAATTCGTAGGGCACTATAGTCCTATGTTAAGAGTATAACTGTAGTAGGTAGGTGGACTTCCTCTCTACGCCTATTCATTATACGAGGACAATATTAGTATTCGAGCTGCTGGTCTAATGTTAAGTTTTACACTCAGGATAGTGTAAAGCTGTGAAGATACTAAGGTTTTACGGAGTTCTAAATCTATAAGTCTAGGAAGGTATAGCTAAGTTCAGGTTGAAGTGATAGAGAGGGTAGGTGAGGTGAGGTAAACTTCAGGATGCCCTCAGTAGTTGCGTATATAGTATGTAAGTAGTTCATCCAGCCTGGCAATGAAGGGATTAATTGTTTCATCCTGCCTGCAGTGCAACAGGATATTGATGAAGCTCTTACTGCTGTAATGCATCAACTAGGGCAGGGTCTGTTGGCAGATGGCCCTGGCTGAATTGTAAGTTTGTATCAAGAGAGCCTTCTCAGTAGAGTTGTAATCGACGAGAGAACTCGATCTCCCGAGGCGGCCGGTACTGTACCTTGGACATAGCGGCCTCCGGTCTCGGATCCGCCTTGTCTGATGAGACCTCCCTGTAGGTCGAAATGACCGGCCTAGTCAAGTGTTCGACCGGCATGATGAGTAGATGTAGAGGTGAACGACTCGGGCTGGACATGTAAAATTTTGGGGTCATCAAGGGTAAGGAGGTCGAATTCAAATTGTGCCATGCTTTCTGCAGGTCGTCTTGCATCATCACCGTCCGTACTCGTCAACGCATTCTCGCACATTCGGCGTGTGAACCGTGGCTTGAGAATGGTAAGGCTTGGAAGCGAAAGCATGTTAAATGCGAACCAGGTCGTCGCAGCGTATCCGCCGCAGGGGAACGAGCTGTCCAGCCACTCGAGGTTAACATATCATGACACGCAGGAATACATACATCCTCTTTTCGGGCGGACTGAGGAGTACGCTGAGATCTGTAAGCGATGAGGAAGGATCGGCTGCACGAGATGGACTGACGGGGCCGGAGCGTTCCTGCCCATCTTCTCCTGTGGAGTCATAGATGGACAGGCTGGGGAGGGGGCTGGCAGACCAGGTTCGAGATGTGGTCGGTGCGTGTAGAACAACAATGTTCTGATAATAGGCACAGCTTGAAATCCCTTCTTCCCCTTCTTCCTTCTCGCTCCTGATCCTATGGCTGATCCGTGGTGTGATCGGTGAGCATTGTAGTCCAGAAGGCCTAGCATTGAGGCGTGGGATCGATAATCTGGTGACTGAGCCATCAAGAAGCAACCAGACCAACTTGATAGATGAACGAGTGTTCTTGGCCCTCTCGGCTGGATTTGAATTCCCTGGAGAGCCCCGTTTGATCCTGCGATTGTTGCAGTGAGCAAGCACGGCAGCTCCGCAACCCACGTGGCCGATCAAGGCCCCCAAACGTGTACTCCGTAGGCTGTGTTATTGGACAAAACCAGGCCAAGAAGACCGCACGCATGTAATCCCTTTTCTGGAGAGGGTAAGTCCTATGCACTGCTGTTGGCATGCCTAGATCGTGGTGAGAATATAGTGAGACAACTGTGATCCATCTTGGCGCCGGAAAAAGTTCAGAAGGAGCCATTAAGTAAAAGTACGGAGCAAACGCGGCTGCCTCTGCTAATACAGGTGAGAATTTTAGATGATCGGATGATGAGCAAACACGCCGTTCGTGAAAGATGTCGTTGCGGTTAGTGAGGGCCACTAGTGTTTGGGGGTTGGATGTTGGTAGGCGCTTGAGATCGGATGCCGACACTCCGTTTTCCGGTGGCTGTAAAGAAGAAGCTTGGAGTACAGTCACATAGTACAGTCGCAATAATAGGATGACTTCGACCCCTTTAGCCCAGGCTCGAGAGATGTCTAGTCTATCGAGCTGTCAGCACGGCGGTTAGGTAGCTCAAATGAATTGCTTCTGTCCGTCAAGAGCTGAGAACGTGGGGGATTTCAGAGACACGTTGTTGCGACTACACAATCCTATGCAGTGGTGATGACGGATCGCCGCAAGCACGTGAAAATCCGCAATACAACGGCAATACTCCTTGTGTGAATGTCCGCATCCTGCTTGAGGATCCTACAGCGATAGCGCATCGGTGCTCTGGTTCATGGGCTGTATAGCGTTCGCACTCCACGCGAGTCTTAGCCTCTGGGGCCATATCCTGGGAATTCATGAGCCTTCGGCCTCAAGCTGGTCGTCCGCACAAAGTTGGGCAGTTCCTCTGCACCAGATGCAACTTCGCTATATGGCAAGCCACCGTTGATTGATCAACTACTTCGCGAGACAGATAAGAAGACGCGTAATTCATATCGCAGGTGAGTGCTCATTGCAGCAGGTGGCATTTCTGGAGCGGGCGTAGACCAATGGAGTCGCTAGTACTCTGCATCCGCATCCTCCCTATGCAATGGGCCGTTGCAACTCCATTGACGCGAAGCTATGTAAGCTGCAAGCACTCAGATCAAACAACAGTGTGTGAGGAGAGAATGTGGTTCTGCGGCTTTGTACTTGGGGCTGCATGTTGTTTTGGGGGGGTCAAGAATGAGAAAGTCGAATGATGTTTGCTATCTCAAAGTCGTCTCTGCCGGCTGCCGAAATTCAGATCGAGTCAAACGAGGTTTGGTCCATGGATAAACCTGTCCCCCTTTAGGATTGAGCGAGTGTAATGCGAAGTGAGATAACTTTGAAAGCGTCAACTTGGATAGCAACGGGGCGAGAAGCCATCGGGGCTGCAGTAGTTAGAACTATTCGGGCAGGCTCTCGCGGAGGGTTGCATACGCTCTTCTGCAAGCAGGGCGACTGCAAAAACGTGCGTTATCAAAGGGACGTCAGTCGCTAGTTGGCGACCTACAGAGCCATCGATGATATCGTTGCAAGAGGAAACTGATGTCAGTGGCTCTGGAGGTCAGGTGGTCAGTCAACTCCAGCGAGCATCACAACCGGTCTCGTTGATCTGAACTTGAGCTCCCTGCAAACTCAAGTACCGAGTAAGCACAGCAAGCGGCACCATGCAACGGGGCCAAATATTGTTGTGATGTCGTGATGTGAGTCTTCTGTGCGACACGACTGGTGGTTTCGAACGTAGCGACAGACAGTACGTCATTCGAGGCCTGACTCTTGGCTGGCATTTCGGCCGACTAACAAGTATGTACGTACCTTAGTCCCTGGTGATCAGGGGAGGCTCCGAAAGGCAGTCGATCGACAGAGTCTTGCGAGAGTATTCTTCGCTCAGGCACCGGAACGTTCGCTCCTGAACGGGCTTAGAAGCGACAGAGGAAGTCGTGGAAGGATAGGGAAAATGATGTGCGCTTTCTACGAGGTACGACGCGGGTAGCAGGCGCTGTGTCACGGGCAAGTCCTGCCTATCGATAAGCATCCGCAGCCCCGCCAAAAATGCCTAACGCCGGATGCAACTCTTGTTACAGGTCGACTCTTCTGCAAATGCACTCTGGTAACGGGAATGTGCGAGAAGAGTGAATGTAGCCTCCCTCACCTGGGACTCATCACGATAATGATGTGTACAGGGAGTACCGTGTAGTATTCGCCATTTGCCAGTTCTGTATATCCGGAATTAGCGCTTCAGAGGTTGCTCTTTGCTTGCATGGCGCGTTTCGGCAATTATTTGTTGTTGAGATCGACACCAACATCCGGTATCAGAGCCAATTGAAAATTCACCTACGGGTTTGACTGCCGGCATTGGCACCGCGCTGAGGCTTTGGCTCATACAAGTACGAGTAGATAGGTCAAAAAATATTTCTCTCGACGGATGTGAATATGTTGACAATGCACTCCGCGCGTGGACTGCATCAAATGCACCAACACGAGGGTCGACTACCTCGATCTGAATGCGAGGTCGCGCTTTTTCATCGGACTGTGTTGACGAAAACCTAGTACCCGGTCGGAACGGACACTGAGCCATGTCCACCTCGAAAGTTACCGTCCCATTCTGGTAGCATGGCCATGGACCATTGGGTTGTCGAAAGAGAGTCCACTTGCCAGCTGCAGAGCGTGTGGATACTCGGAGGCCGGGATAAATGATCCTACCTAGGCCTGAGTTCGCCATGAGCCATCAAAGGCCGGTGCGGATGCACAGCAAGAAAGGGCAGTGATCCTCACATTTTCATCGAACCGGGAGATCTCGTGAACATGACCGCGACGAAGCACGACAGGCATTACCCACGACGTCAGTCAAGATTCGCAGACAGCAGTTTAACCGGTTAAGGGATGAGCTCCGCGAGGTGAATAGTGCAAAGGATCTCAATTCCATCCCTACGAGTAGATGGAGCAGCAAGACGGGTGGCAGGATATCGCATATCACTTTCCACTGTAGTACTTCCGGCGCAAGTCGATGTCGGCGTGTCTCTGTTGAACTTCCGGACGTGTCGACGAAGCATAACCCGAAGGGTGATGTTCGGTGGAACAGATATCTGTCTCTCCGACGTGGCGCGTCAATCATAAATCCAAAGCTGGCTCACCACTTTCAATATACCCAGCCATCTAATTTTCGTCGCTGCAAACAGTCCGGAACACGGTATCTCGCACGAAGCTGCATATCAGTGTTGCAAGGGCAAGGGTTTTGATGGAGATTTATCGAAACTTTTCCAATTTGCACCGAGATGGCCCTGTGCCACCAATCCCCTTTAGGCACTCCACCTGGCTTCAAGCTTGCATCCTGGCTAGCCGAGATTGTCGTTGGCGTGGGCAAGCAGGCTTCCCCAGAATTTCTGGACGCCACCCCTCCAATCAGTGGCGGCGCTAAGTCGCCTTGAGTTCGCTTGGCTCTGTTTCGCAACGGCGCCTTTTCACCGTCTCGCCGACGCCAATCTGTCCACGTACGTGTCGACTGCTGCTTACTCGCAGAAGACGATGTCCAAGAGCTCGCTCCGTAGGAGTAGACCCTCCTCGGTCTAAGTTATATGCGGGGAATGTCCCTTTGAGGGAGCGTACGAAAGACTTGGGACCCGAGTTGCGGGCCCGGTTACGCAGTCGTCATAGCAGCAGAAGTCAAGGCAAACATGAGGTATTTTGCATAATCGCGTGACCGGCACTGGTAGCATGACCCAAAAATTGGCCATTCCCGTCGAAGGTCGAGATGCAGACTACGGACTTACTCTTCTGTTACAGAGGTCGCTTTGAGATACATCCGCATCTGTGCTGTTGGCAGTGAAGGTGGGAACACGCACTGTCATGTGTGGTCTGGCATGATCCTTTCCATCATTTTCCGGAAGCGTTTGCACGAGGATTGGCAGGCCCAGCTACTGAGGACATTGAGAGCCAGTCATCTGAGCATGCCTCGCGCCACATACACGCGGAGATAAAGACGGAAGGGCGTGAAATGTTGTACTCATCGATGTCCTTCAGCCATCTTGTTTTGCAAGCGACGCGAAACGGGCCCCTCACAGTACTCCGTACCAAGAGCGAAAGCCACAGGCAGTCGTCACGAAACCAGTGGCGACCGCTGCCAACAACAAGCAACGGCATCATCAAGGGAGGTTGGTAGGCATCTAAATGTTCTTTGTCGTCGAATCCCATGACGAAGACGAGTTGGCTGGCGTGGTGCCAACCTGGAAGACTGCAAAATCTTGAAGTCGGCAAGTCGGCGGACGGGAAAAGAAGCTCCGACATGCCGACGCTAACGCCTCAACCCTTAGCATCTGGCTAATTAGGCGGCAGCCAATCACAGCAGGCACACACACCATTGCATCAGTACCTCGCCGTCAATTTGTTCTCCAGGCATGTATAGAGGTGCTAGACAAGTGCACATCGCGACCGTACCTTGCTTCAAGCGTGTTGAAGGAGCTGACGATCAAAATAACTAACTCTCTGCTGGTTTCACTTCTCTGAACCCCAAAGAGTCATCTAAGAGGTGGTCTTGCCGGGTTTGATATCGGCTCGTCACTAACAACGCTGCTGGGCGTAGAGGATCAGTACACAGTATGTCCGTGTCCGTAGTGTGCCTGGGGTATCGAACTCTACCGCAGTAGCCACGCGTACTTGGGCGCAGTAGTAGTCTCTGGCCGTTGCAAGCCTGTCCTCCGTACCGATGGCTTCCCCAGACGCACAAAATGATGAAGGCTAATTAGCCAATGATGGCGTCCACCCGCTGATCTCAATTGACGTGCTAGGATCAGTGTCTTTCAATCGCCATCCCTGCAGTCTGGATAATTGACATTTTGGCAATAATTGGTCTCATGTATAGAGCACGCGAGACAACTAAGCCGATGCATACGAGCACGCGCGACGTGAAAACTGTTCCTGGATTGCGAGACCGTGACTCGGGAGTACGCGCATTCCCTGCTGATCGAATTGCCGATCCCGCACGGCTCTGGAATCGCAAAACTTTGCAGGCCACGAGGTGATCCATGCACCGCGCCTCCACCAAACGCCCGTCATCTTGAAAGAGGATGGATAGCAGTACTAGCATAACGGCAGCGACGCCAGGCGTAGGTGTGCAGAGCTCACACAATCGATTGGCGTGCTGGAAGCGACGAGTCATCAAGCAAGACATGATCAAGCGAACGGTGCTGAGTTCGCTGACGGAATCGGTGGGAGCGAAAGACGCAGCAGCGGCTGACTGGGCTGAAGGCGCTCTCTGCGTGGGAGCGCCGTGACTCGGCGGGTGCTTCGACAGCCTAGACCGCAGGGGGGCTAGCTGGGCCTGCGGCATGGGCGTCCGCCCTCGATGCATCAACAAGGGGCCTTTTCACTTTGGGCCGAAGCCTGGGCTTGGGGCAGGGGGCAGGGGGCAGGGTAGAAGCGACAGCTGACCAGGATTCCGAAGCACAGCGGTGGAGCTCGGCGGTTGTGGGTTCCGCGTCACCTGGGTCCAGGTGGGTAAGGAGGACAGGGCCCTTGGCAGGCTGCGTCAAGTGCAGGCAAAGAATGCTCGAGAGTGGTCGGCGTCGCCACACGCTCCGAGCGTGACCCAGGACCCAGTTCTCGCATCTACGCAAGTCCCATGGGCCGCGCAAACAAGTGTGGCGACCCTCGATCCTGCCCATCAAACCCCATCTGGGCTGCTGCGTCGGCAAACTCCCCCGTTTCAGGATCCAGGCGTGTATATACTCTATCCGACGCCCACCACTCTCCACCACACACTCCCCTAATACACCCATCTCACTGCTCCCCGATCAGTCGTCTTTCCTTGCTGGGAAGAACCATCACTGTTGCATTGCATCAACAATTACAGAAACATTTGTGCGGTGCTGATAAACCTTACTGCCCTCCTTACCACCACCTCGCGAACCTTAGACACAGCCGCTGACTGTATTCAAATCAACTGAGTGAATTTCCCTGGACTATCCGGAACCAGAAATACCAGACTGCCAATCCGGTCTTTATTAAGCCGCCTCTCTCTCTTTGTTCGACGTCCTTTCTTCCTGTCACAATGACAGACTACCACTACCCCCAGTCGCCCACCATGTCACAAGACAGACATATGGGCTCCCTGGCCGCCGCCCTGAGAATGAAATTGGAGGATCTACCACAACTCAACATGGCCAACCTCAGCACACACCAGCATAAACGCCAGTCACTCGACGTGCCGAACTCGGCATCATCATCACACTCTGCATATTCCTTCAGCTCGAGAGCATCAGAAGACACCGACGTCACAGACCTCACAGTCACACCCACTGCCCGATCACGGTCCAGCACATTCGCCAGCACATTCGACAACTCAGAAGTACTAACGTCGCCTATGCAGCCGTCAGTACCTTGCAAGCCGCCTTTAAAGGTTGTCCTGGGCACCGCGTCAATCGGCTCACACCTGTCCCCGCTCGCAAAGATCACCACGGTGGAGGATGCCTCGAAGTTTGTTAGTCTGTTCCGGTCGAGAGGATACGCAGACATCGACACCGCTCGAGCGTACCCGGTTGGGCGAGGCGGCACCTGTGAGAAACTACTGGGTGAGGATGAACTGAGGTTGTCAAAGTGGGCGAACGTCTCGACCAAAGTTTCAAGTTTCATGCCTGGGTCACACCGGACGAAGAACATCGCCATGAGCATCGACCGGTCACTGGACGCGCTGAACACCGACACCGTGGACGTCATGTACCTGCACGCCCCAGACCGAGCCACGCCGTTCAAGGAGACTTGCGAGGCCATGAACAAGGCATACCTGGAAGGCAAGTTCGAACGGTTCGGCCTCTCCAACTACTCGGTCGAGGAGGTCGAGGAGATTGTCCGGATCTGCGAAGAAAACGGCTGGGTCAAGCCGTCAGTCTACCAAGGACAGTACAACCCCATCTGCCGAGGCGGCGAGGAGAGGCTGTTTGAAGTCCTCCGGGAACACAACATTGCCTTTTACGCCTACAGCCCGTCGGCCTGTGGCTTCTTCTCGAACAAGGTGTCGCGAGCATCGACCAAGGACAAGAACAGCCGGTGGAACATCGCGTCACCGCTTGGAGCCAAGTACGCTGGCGACTACTTCCACGACCCCCTCTTCGCCGCTGCAGAGGTTGTCCGCCAACAAGCCCGCAAGTACGGCATCTCCGGTCACGCGGCCGCCTTACGGTGGACGACGTGGCATTCTCAGCTGGGCGCCGAATACGGCGATGCCGTCATCATCGGTGCCTCCAAGCTGTCACAACTGAAAGAAAACATGGACATTCTGGAACAAGGCCCCCTTCCCGAGCCCCTCGTGGAGACCCTGAACGGGGTCTGGGAAGATGTCCGCGCCCTTGAAAAGGGCCCCCGCTTTTCCTTTGTCTAAATGTATCACGAATTGGGATGGCAAAGAGAAACAAAGCCAACGCTTTTTACTCGATATGGGACTCATGGCAAAAAACGGACAACCCGGATATGGGTATGGCATGGAATGGGGTGACCTCGGCAATGAAAATTGCGCCCGTCGAGGCACATTGTGTTGTTTGTCTTTTTCCGGCAAGAAATCTTGACCCTTCGACTTCGATCCCTCAAGTGCTGAGTTGGATCTGATCTTTTTTGGCTTTTGTGGACACGTTTTCTTTGCGAGAAACGAGCGTCCTCTTTTTTTGTTGATTGGGACTACTGTTCTGCTCTGATGTGTGATGATACCCAATGTGGCTGTCTGTTATTTTGAGAAACAGATATGGAACAAATGGTCGCTACCGGTCTCTGGAAGACGCAGGATGCAATGTCATTGACCCAGTCGAGCTGACCTGACCCATGGACTCGTACTCCCCGTACACCAAGTCAGACGTCTAACGCGTTGGCGTTGGAGGGGGTTGTGTGTTGGTCAACTCTCCACCCAACAGATTTCCATAGCAATGTAAAGAGAAAAAGAACACCCATTTTTGGGCCCTGCATTCGCAATCTTCAGTATGCCATTTCCGGGTGTCTTTGTCAGTGGTCTTCCCCGTCTTCTTCTTGTGCAAGCGCTTACACTCATGCCCCGAGGTTACGCAAAGTGGCCAAACAGCAGCTCGAATGCCCTCACCACTTGATGCCCTTTCTTCCTGCAAGCTAATTCCCACTGCTTTGTAGCAAGTGAAAACTCCACCCGGCACGTTCAAGCATATCGTCTGTGCAGCTGGCGTTTGACACAAGTGGGGTCGAGCCTCTCCTGTGGAATGAGGAGCTCACGCTTTTCGCGATTCAACTCGACATCAGCCCGTTCAAAGGCTTGCATCCACACCACTCTCTGGATGCGGGCGAATACCGCACGACAACGCCGCCCGCCTTACAGAACAGAGAACACGAATTTGCCGCACCGCTGGGCTTGCTACGTGAAGCATTTCCAGCGAATGACTCGTGACGATATTTCCCGACCGTGTTCGGCATCACACTTTCTAGGCGAGGTCCTGGTCCAGGTCCAGGTCCAAGGATCCAGTCAGGAGACTGCTACACACCGTACGATCTAATTCGATACCAAGCCAGCATCGCTGCACAAAGAAAGGCAACTGGTAGAAATTAGTCCCGCGTGCGGTCGACAATGACCACATTCCAAGTGAGGGGTCGGCATTGTGAATGGTCGGTTTCCAGCCGGATTCTTTGTCCCTCGTGCCCTCCTAACATGCGAGAGAAACTCGTCGAACAGCCAAGTCGGGCGGGATCGAGTCTTTCGATGCGGATCGTTTGGGAGAGCACAGTGGCACCCAACCTGCGTCGCCAAGGGCCAGTGGCGACCATGCAGAGCCTTTCCTAGCAGAGCTCCTCGCATTGTCAATAAAGGAAATGATAATCCCGCCCTCGCATCCTGCGAAGAACGGGACCGGGCGTGGTGAACAGTGGTGTGGTGTGGTTGTGCGCCGGTGCACACCATCGGCATCAGGCGCCCAACCCACTGCGAAGTAAATGCTCTTGACAGCTTGAGCACCACCTGGCATTGACGCCCGGATCGTCAATCAGGCGTTGGATTCGATCAGAGGGAGAGAGACTTAGAATGACGCAAAACACGTAGCCTCAATGTCAGCCGACCTGACACACAGGAGGACTTCGTATACGTCCGCTGACGGGCAGACAAGTACTATCCTACTACCGCGGGCGCTTTGCGAAACATGGAGAACCAATCTTGACATGAGGATCTCACTCGTACCAGAGTAGGTACGAGGTAGATTCGCAACACTCATTCAGAGGAACGGTTTTCGCCGGTAGTGGTCTGAGCGCACCAGCAAATTAACCATCACCACTCTATGAGTCCTGTGCACCTTTTAGTAAGATGGTAGTACTCGTACGAGGCCTGTGTACACAGAACAGCTAGCAGATCGGCCCGCCCCCATCCACGTGGAAAGGTAGTGCCCTCGTGCCGGGCTTTCCTACCGTGATAGACAGGTAATAATCCCCAAACGAGCAAAGAAGGGTTCTTGCGGCCTGCTAGCCGAAGTTCTAACACTAACAAGCAACGAGTACAGAGTCCCCAGTACAAGTACAGCTTCAGGTGCTGTCCCAGCGTAAGCGAGGATGCAAAATCTCACCCAGTAGAGTACTCGTACAGTGGACACGACACACAAAACTGCTGGAGGGGCGGCAAGTCGGTTAAAGTATTGACGCTTCTGGGAAAACGCGGGAACGGCGCCCGTGCGCTTCAGAGATCAGATTTGGTTAACACGCTCCCGTGGCTGATCTGAGCATTCGAATTTCAGCGAGCGCTGAGGCAAGGGGGGGATGTTTAGCGCCCACAGCGGCTGACAAGAACAGAACGACGCGTGGGAAAACTCGCTCCGTCCAGTCACTCACGCTCTTACTGGGTAACTCCTTCACCCCTGCAAGGGGGGTTTTTGAAAATGCAAGAACCCTCCCTCTCCCGCTATCCTATCCTATCCATCCATCTCCTTCAGGCTTAATCGTGCTTCTATCTCTGGAAACCTCCTGCATCATCCAAAAAAGCTTCTTACCATTCTTGCTAGCACGGCGCGCATGCAGACAGACACGAGACACTTCCGAAGATCACTGTGGACTGGAGGATGACTGAGCTGCGGGTTGCGCACCCGAGGCCACAGAGTGTGTGGGTGGGTGGAAAAGGACAAAACTCCATTGCTGACCGGGGCTCTCGTATCGCTATCGATAAATCCTTACCCCCGTAAGGCGTATCGATAGCAGATACTGAATCGGCCGGCTCGCTTAACGAGAGCGATGGATGGTGGATGGATGGGTGGGCCGACCGACCGAATGCTCGAACTTTCCGGGGCGGCCGTCTCCTCAATGGCTGTTCCGTGGCGCAGCCCCCAAAGGTAAGCAAAGCTTGCGTCTGGATTGTTGGCACTTCACACTACACAGGACGGAGTATGTACTTTGTATACGACGACTATACTGTGTGCGGTAATATGCCCAATCGAGCCCCTGACTTCTCGTTGGCCCTTTTGCCCTCGTCGACATTCTTGCGCACAGGGCGTGATTATTCGACGCAAGCTCGCCGACGGTTGATTATCATCTAAAATCTTACGGAATTGCGCAAATCAAGCCCACAAGGCGACAAGGCGACAAAAGAACCGGCGGAACACTTGTTAGATTTGCCTCCATGCTGACACGCTGCGGGACATACTGTAGGAACCCGAGTTCGTTTGGCCTTGTGGTCTTTGTGGCTCAGGAGGATGGGCGCGAGCGCCAGATGACACATCCTCTCTGCCTTATGCCTCATGCGCTGATGCCCTCATGGGGAGGACCTTACCTACACACCTACACTACCCACACGCCGTGTAACAAGTCCCTTCACGGCGCGCTTGAGATCCTTCAGGCTGACAGTGCCAGACACTTCAGGCACGCAGGTCTCAGGAGTCATCTTCTCCACCTGGCATCTCCCCTTCGTCCTGAGACGTTGAGTTTCGCATCTTGCATCTAAGGACGGACATCGAAGCCGCCATTGAGAGTGCGGCTGGCGTGCTTGTGTGCTGGCGTGCATACCACATGCCCAATGCTATGCTCACCATGGTTTCCATTCTCTCTATGCGGACGCAGGACGCAGGATGCGCCATCATATCACACATACATGTCTCATTTGACCACCACCAGCAGCAGCAAGGACGTTTCCTCGCGGCGATAGTCCTCGACTGGCCGCTTGCCGGTTGGGCAGGTGGCTCGCGACTTGACTTGAGTCGACTTGATGATGGATACGTACATTCACGGGTCGCCATCTAACTTGGCTGCATACCTGCCGCAATATCCGCATCCGCATCGCAAGAGGGCATGCAGACAAGGAGACAAGCAGGCAGGCAGACTCCAGGTCTGGTCTCAGATTCAGATTCGTACTGCGTATCCCGTCCTCGCAGGCCTACATACAACCCTCGTTGCCCTGGCATCGCCGCCTGCTTGCTATGCGTACTGGGGAGCCAAGAACTCGCTACATCTGATTGATAGATCTGCCTTTCCCTTTCCCTTCGCCTCTCTTCCCTTCCCTATGCAGTCAGCATTTTCTCCCCATCGAGAACTGAAAGCATCAGTGCCCAGCTCGAGCATAGTGCAGCCCAGCAGCCCAGCTCACGCGCCTGTCAGCGCCCAGTACGCGCCAGGCGGCCGCGGGTCTTAGGCTTACCAGGTGTTACGTGGTCCAACATACAGTGACTGAGTGAAGCCGAGTCGGAGTCCAGAGTCGGGATCGGGATCGGGATCTGAATCGTCCGCGACGACGAGGACAGTAACACCAAGCGTAGTACTGTGCATGTATTCCGTACTCGTACGGATGTATGAATGTGCGTACTCTACGTACGTGTGCTCGGATCTATCTTCTATTCCGTTGACGCCATGCCTTGGACGACCTCTTTTGTCTCGCCTTGACAATCGACTCACAAACTCGGTCAGTCAGCCTGCCTGCCAGCCAGCTCGTGTGTACTATGCACAGCCTCGTAGATGACGGATGGTGCGTCGCGAGAGCGAGAGCGACAGCAAGAGCGAGTCCGAGCAACGACCCGAGCTCGAGCACAAGAGTGCAACTGAATGATCGTTACCGTTGCCGCTCCAGCTCCCGCTCTCGGCCTCGCTTGGTCTCGCTTTGCCTCGCTCGGATTGCTCGCGTCGACTGTATCATACACTGTGTACGAGGACTGTATTCTGTGTCAAAGTGGGCAGACTCGCACTGCTCGCACTACTTGGACGACTCGACAAGTCGATGCAATCCAGTCACCACTGACTGATTGAATACCTGACGAAGAGGGCCTTGGGAGGACTCGAACAGGAATGTCTCAATGCATTTCCAGTCCCTTCCCGTTCGGCTTTGGCATTGATTGGCATGGTATCATGGCATGACGTGCATTCAGAACGATGGGCTACGGGACCACGACGTCCACGCATCAGTCTGACGTTTCGAGTCTGACGGGCAACTGGCGTTGACGTTGACGTTGACATTGACATTGATTGACATTTCCGATGCAAGCACAGAACGCAGCTCAAAGTCGTCTCAATGATGAGAAGGCTCACGTACTTCTTCCAGCGAAGGAGTATGTCCGTTTTGAAAGGCCTTCAGGCTCCAGAGCATGCCATCATATGTTCACCAAGTGAGTGCTCACTGTGTACGGCCTGGTTGATGAGAGCCGTTCCGGATGTGTTCTACAAGTCAACCACCCTCGCGTTGACTTGACTTTGGCTTCGGTATCGCGGTTCCGCAAACTTGGGGCACCAACCACGCTCCAACGCATCTGCATTCCTCTGAGCCTGAGTTGTGCTCTCGTCCTGGTGTGGTGACTCACAAACGCATTTCGACAATGAATGCCACGTCGTGAGTTTGTGGACCACTGCAACGAGTCTCGGTCTCGGTCCCTCAACAGCAAGATTCAGGCTACCACACCGAGACCTCGCTGGGATGACCTATCTCTTCTGCGTAGGTCTAGAGCGTAACCAGCTCGTGGTCACCAAAAGTTTGAACCTACCAGCACAAAGAAGCTTCGCATTCTAAACACAACTGGATCTCGATCCATTCGACCCGTCCTAAAGAAAATGGAGTGCAGTAGCGTCGTTCACCAACCAAAATGGATGGATGGTTGTCCTTCGGAGCCGCTGGTCTTGAAATGGTCTCCCCGTGGCCTTCGTCTGCCTTTGACACATGGCCTGTCAATGTGCTCTTGTGCTCTGCTCCCCGCGTGGTGTGCGACCTCCCAGACGCCATGGAGACACAAAGGTTCTTCGGTGCCTCTTAGTTGCCAACCCTTCAGGCGATCTGACACCGCCTTCTTGCCACCTCCAGATTGTTTATTCCGAGCACGTAACGTCCAGCAGCAGCGATGCAGTCATGCTTGAAGCGAGAAGTGACACCACGATTGATGGGATAGCACAGTCACAGACTACCACATATAAGATTGAATTGGTGAGGGTTAAAGACGTGGAAATTTAGAATCACTCGGGGGGTGCCTTCTTTGGCCCATTGTCAATCTCCCCATCTGGGGGAGCTGCACCTGTTTGACACGGTGGAAGCTTGAGATAGATAATGCAGGGACAGCGCCGGAGACCTAGATTGGCCTGTGATGTGGAACAAGCTGGGGATGGCTGTACAGCGCATGCTCACGACTGCGGTCCAGTCCAGAAAGCCGTGGCACAGTGTCCGCCCAGGAAGTCCCCTGTCATTGCTGCGGCAGACAGCGTCGCAGTGCGACGGTGGACGACATGAAGTCAGGAACGTGACTGGCGAGGTTGGCAAGATCTGCCGTGAAGCATGAGCGGTATTAAATAAAGGCCAGCCCAGGCATCCAGGCTCAACAGGTGTTGTGCGTGGCACAGCAGAAGGGATGAAACCTCCAAACTGTCCCTGCGCCTGTGGCTGGCAAAGGTCGTCAATGCTCGTCCCCAACCGTATGGTTGTCCAACTTCCTGTGGTGGTTCGACTGACCTAAGGTTGAAATTGGCACAGACGCTGCCTTCGTCCAAGGGGTGTTATGGCGCAGACCTATCAGCACTGCCTGCCAACCTGCCATTTGTGCCATACTTTGCGATCAGCATGCTGTGGCTCTGGTCCTTGTAAGGACCCAAGCAAAATCGACGAGTTGACGACCGGAGCTGTCGAAATGATGCCCTTGCGCTGTTTACTCGCCAGCCATCGAGGGCCTGGCCAACATGTAGAACCCAGGGGAAGTATTATCATCCGTCGTCTGGGCAGAGAGACAGAGACCGGCCTGGATGCTTGGACACAGGGTCGCCTTGGAATCTCATCCATTTCTGCCGTGCAACCACGAGCCTAGTCTTCTTGCCAAAAACAGGTCATTTGTAAAATGGTTCACCACAGATCGCGCCAACCTCGTCAATCACAGTTTGGACTCATGTTGTGCGTCCAACACATGTTTCTGGTCTACACATGGTAGATGCGGGCGAGGATGCTGTTCGGACATAACAGAGCGCGAGACTGACGCAGTGTACACATGCCATGGGGCAGGCACAACAGCAGTGACACTGCTTCTCTTCCGCAGCTGACATGGAACGTGTCAACCTCGGGGGCAGACAGTCGGTGGTTAGGTCTGCAGTCTCATTGAGAAGCCAGACACAGCTTCCTGCTCTTGTCCGTACAGCCCTATCTCGAACACGGCTGGGCGAGTCCGAAATTGACATGTGCTGGCGAGGTGGTACAAGAGTGCGGAAGGCGGGCTGCCCTGCATGCATCGGACAGGGCGTGATGAGGAATGCGCAAAGGCACGGTTGGCGCTACTAGTTGGGTTTGAGGTCCAGAGTTCGAGAGATGCAGGGATGTTAGGAGGTTAGCCGTCGACGCATAGGTGAGACTGGTATTGTCCAGGAATTTTGCTCGGTTAGGAAGCGGAACGCGATTTTCGTATTGTTAGGCGATATGGTGCATTTCAGCCATGTTTGGTGGACAGAGAGATTGGAGAGGTTTAGGGCTTGCATATATGGTGCAGACACGAGGTCGTTGTCAAATGAGATTGCAAGTGAGTTGGTCTAGAAGTGGCTGATAGCCGACCAGCTGAAATCGAACAAGGTTCAAGGTGAGGTCTTCATGTGGCGTGCCTATCAAGCACTCCTTCAGGCGGTCAAACGATCAACATGCACGTCCAGGTCCGCTCCCGCCGTCGACGCAGTGCGTGTCTCAGAATTACGAGTACAGAATCCAAAGCTGGCGAGAACAAGCGTGGTAAAGAGGTGGGTTTGCCGAGTTTGCGGAGGCTGAAGCCGGCCCGTAGTCATCGGGTTTCAACGACGAATCACGAGGAAAGCCGACACAATATCAGAGATGCTTCAGTACCCTGCCAGAAGCGAGCTGCCAGCTGCATTTGAACAGTAGTCTATTAGTGTAGTTCAACGCCAGCACAAGCTCCGCAGACCCAAATCCAATGAATTGATGGTCGTCAGCCCATGTTCTTCGAGTGCTCAACCATGATCTCATTAGTTTGTCGGCGGATAGGCAGATCGCATGTACAGGTACTCCTCTGGATCCGGTGTCTCTCTGGCACCCAAGCGCATGACATCTTCAGAAAACTTTACTTCATCAGAGTCGACGTGCTGAACCGATGTCTCCTGAGCATCCATCTCCCCTAGATCCTTCACGATGTAGACTTGACGGGCAAGATGTGTACCGATAGTGTGCCAGACGCCGTTTGCGCCTGGAAAAAGTGCACCGACCACTCCATTCTGGTAAGCCTCCTGAAGAACCTGTTGACACAGGCGCCACATCGACCTCTTGCCGTCACGGGTACATGCCTCTTTGAGCTGGAGAACGAGCTGCGTTAGTCGAGAGCCCAGATGGGGGAGGTGAACTTACCGTGCCGTCTATCCAGGAAAAGCCGGCTGTTGGCAGGATGAACGGAGGGGTGAGGGCTCTAAGACCCGTGCCCGATGCAGTTCTGTTGTGGACAGATTGAGGTTCAATCCAGTGGTAGGCAGCCATGATCTGAGCAAGATCGGGGATACGCCACCAGGGGGCACTCGAGTATACAGCCTCTGCCGATCGGCGACGGACCTAACATTCGGCGAAAACGACTTTGATGGCCATGGTGCCAGCATTGATCTCATTTTCAAGTTTGTCTTTCAGTATAACACATGCTGCCAGTGCTCGTTTGCTGACAGCCTTCAAGTACAAAGCTGCGTGATTGAGTGCGATGAAAGGAGCTCCAGCGGGGTCTGGAGTGGCGCAAGGCGGAGTGATATAAATGGTAATGGTCGAACACTCTTGCCATGGGAAGCCGATGAAAGATGCCAGATCTGGTTTAACGTCGCTGATGCGGAGGACCCAGGAATCGCCCTCTTTGTATGCTGGCGGTTCCTCTGGCGGAGTTTCGTAGCAGGAAAGGTCAAGTAACGGATCTTCAGAGGTCGCCATGACGGACAACCGTTACGCGCGAGTAGAAAGCCTTAAATGTTATGGGCCCGGGCAGCAATCGAATACAGTGGGAAGTAAGATGTGCTGTGAGTGAACTGTGAGGGCAGGGAGAGAGCAGAATGAGCGAGGCAGAACTGGAGAGGACTATTTGAAGACGGCGTTGCAAGCGGGGGGCGCCTGCCTGGAAAATCATACCAAACACCACTAGCATTGGGAAAGGGAAGGCACCTCCTCGAACATCTGGTTGAGCAGTATGTGTGGCTAACCACATAAAACTCTTGTTGAAGCCACGGCACAGACCGGATTCGAGAGACAGTCTTCCAGGCTTGACAACGCTAATGACGCTGTCACGGTCGTTAGACTCAAGATTAAGTCTTCCAGTGATGAAAGCACCGTACTTGGTGGGCCATTCTGGTCCTGAGTCTCTGAGTATTAGTATGAGTACTGATACTACCTGTTGCCGTTGAAGTGCGATCCTTTCCACTGCACAAATATGACGGAAAGAGCCGCCGCGCTCGGTCGACCTTCCGCTCGAAGACTCATTCCCCCACTAAATCTCCCCTCAGGCACCCACCTGCTCTGATTGGTCAGTGCTCCGACCGCCGCGGGTGCCCGCGATGGAATTCAGAACATTCAAGAAGTTTTGTGCGAGACAAGCCTCATTAATTCTCACGTTTCAGCCTGCACCGTTTGTCGAAACACTTGTACCAGTCGCGACGTAACATCCACAGTTCTCCTCTGTTATTGTGCAGACTTTCTCCCCTTCGAAGGCTTTACCTTCAGCAAATTCGCAATGGCCCAAGCAAAGAGTGGTAAGGCTCTACCAATTCATTCAAGGCGCACTGGTCATGGCCTAACCCAGTCTTGCGCAGGGAGACCTCGAGTCTACTTCGACATCTCCATCGGTGGTAGGAAGCAAGGCCGAATCGTATTTGAGCTTGTAAGTCACGCCGTGCCTCTATGAGCCAACCCTGTCTAATGCAGATCACAGTACAATGACAGTATGTCACTCCGTTCTCACCTTTCTCTCACTCCTCGCTGACGTTCTGCCAAGTTGTACCGAAGACTGCCGAAAACTTCCGCGCGTTGTGTACTGGTGAGAAGGGAATTGGGCAGCAGGGCAAGCCGCTACATTACAAAGGTGGGCAACGAGATTTCATTGACATGGAGCGAGGCTGAGCTGTGAGCTAGGGTCGATCTTCCACAGAGTGATCAAGTCGTTCATGATCCAGGGTGGTGACTTTACAAGAGCGAACGGCACCGGAGGCGAGTCAATTTACGGTGAAAAGTTTGACGATGAGAACTTCGAGTTGAAGCATGACCGACCCTTCCTTCTGTCCATGGCCAACTCAGGTCCTGGCACCAACGGATCGCAGTTCTTCATTACCACCGTCCCCACCCCGCACCTCGATGGTAAGCACGTTGTCTTCGGAGAAGTCATCAATGGCAAGAACATCGTTCGCACAATCGAGAACCTACCCTTGCAGTCGGACAAGCCCGTGGGCGGTGACGTGGTGGTCG
This sequence comes from Phialophora tarda, assembly GCA_016109495.1. Taxonomy (NCBI): domain Eukaryota; kingdom Fungi; phylum Ascomycota; class Eurotiomycetes; order Chaetothyriales; family Herpotrichiellaceae; genus Phialophora; species Phialophora tarda. The sequence continues at coordinate 639,972 of JADWPL010000012.1, read as the reverse complement.
ACGATTGTGGCCAGCTCGAAGGTGAAGTCTATACCACAGCCACTCAGAAAGTTCCCGACCCGACCGGCGATCCCTACGAGGACTACCCGGATGACCAGGGCGAATCTTTGAAGGGCGAGGAGTACTACAAGATTGCGCTGGATCTCAAGGACTTCGGCAACAAGGCGTTCAAGGCCGGCGATGTCGAGACCGGCATCGAGAAGTACCAGAAAGGACTGAGATACCTCAACGAATACCCGGCAGCCAACGACAACGATCCCAAAGACCTCCAGAGCAACTTGGACACCCTGCGATTCACGCTGCACAGCAATTCCGCACTCCTTGCCGTCAAAGCCAAGCGCTACGAGGAGGCCGAGAAGTGGGCTACCTTTGCCATTGAAGCTCCTCCCAAGGATGCAAAGGACACGGACAAGGCCAAGGTGTACTTCCGACGTGCACAGGCTCGGGTGGCTTTGAAGGATCTGGAGGAAGCGCTCAAGGACTTTGAACAGGCTGCCAAGCTGGCACCAGAGGACGCGGCGATCAAATCTGAACTCGCAAAGACCAAAAAGACCCTCGCTGACAGCCTGAAGAAAGAAAAGGAAAGCTACAAGAAATTCTTCACTGGCTGAAGTGGCTGAAGTCGTGAATCGGTTGAAGTGGATTGCGAGCTTTGCATGCTGGCCGGCAGGTCGTCGTCATGGGCGGGGGAGCCTCGGGCGGTGCATTAACAGGCGTGCTGTCCTGTAAGGGAGCGGAAAACCCTGCATTGAAGGCGTGGTTGGCGCCCTGATTGATTCAGCGTTCATTACCCTGATAAACTCAGACCATCAATTGCTACAAACGACATTATGATCCCAGGTAGTCTACATGACCCGTCCACAGCCGTGCCATGATGAGAGTATCTCCACGATTTGGGTAAAACCCAGCCGCGCGGACGACCTAGCACATTTTCCCCCTTCACCAAATATTGCTCCCGAGGGCCTGCTTAAGGCTGACTCCTCCCTTCTGCATTCCCGCGCGCCATGTTAGGGGTACTCTTCCCATTCTCCATCTCTTCCCTCCAAGTCTGCCGCTCCTGACTGACCACTCCGGGCCCCTTATACACACTCCCGTACAACCCACTCGCCCAGCCCTTCCCTTTCTTGGCCTTCTCCGTCTCGATCCTCCCCTTGGCGCTAAACTTGCGGCGGTACCACTTCCCGTACACAAGCAGGTAGTACAGCCTGAAGGCGAGGAACGCGAACTTGTCGTTCTCCAGGTCTTCCGGGTATTCGGCGCCGAGGTCCACGGCGGCGGCAATGCCCGCCATGATGGCCACTTCGTGCGCATTGACCAACGTCCAACTACTTGCGTAGCGCACGCGGTTCCGGCCCTGCAGGAACATCATCCACGGGACGACGAGCACGTAGTGTGTCCAGCTGTGGCAGAGCTGGTGCCACCAGTCCTTCCTGATGATCTTGGCGTCGTCGATCTCGGCGTCGCTCCAGAGATGGCCGTCGCGCTTCTTGTTCAGGAAGATCGTCTGGAAGACGTGGTTCTCAAACGGCACGTTCTCCGGGAATTGGCACTGGTAGTTTGTCGTGTCGAAGCACATTTCAAGCTTGCTGGTGTCCTGCGGGTACATCTTGATGTAGTACATGGGGCGGAAGTTCTGCTTGGCGAACTCGATGCGCGAGGATTGGTCGTCCTTCCCGGTCAGGGACTGCACGCCGGGAGTGGCGGGCGAGTAGAAATTCTCGTAGTGCTTCTTCATGTAGTCCGAGTCGGTGTGCGTGATGGTGATGTCGTCGGAGAACTTGGCCGAGCCCATGACTTGTCGCTCGCGCCAGGAGGAGGTCTTGCTGAGCACTCGTTTCGCCGTGTCTGCGAGGCAGCAGAGGACGAGTTCGTCGTAGTGTTCTTCGAAGGTTGGGGCCTGGGGGTCGCCGAACTGGGCGTTGTGGTGGTCGGGTTCGGGTGTGCGATGCTTCAGAGAGACGATCACACCGCGGGACTTGGAGCGGTGGAGGACGCTGACCAGCTCGGTGGAGAGGCGGACTGTCACGCCTCGCGATTCCAAATCTTTTTGCCAGGTGGTGTAGAAGTCGCTGAAGTTGGGGAAGACGACCATGGGAGGCAGGTTGGAGGCAATGCTGAGTTTGTCGTACGGGTACCACATGCCGTAGGTGGGCGAGGTTATGAGGCGTTCGAGCATAATCGCGGGGACATTGGGTGCTTCGTTACCGGTCCCGAGGAACAATGCAACCATGGGCAAGGCCACAGTGTTTGTAAATTCCTCGGAAAAGAACCATAGCTTGAAGAAGATCCTCATGGGGACCAAGGCGAAGAAGACCTCGAACCAGCGCATGAACATGATGGCGAAGTGGAGCCGGCGGACTTCACTCTGGTGCTTCTTGATCAGCTCCGTGGGAAAGACGTTGGTCCAGAATGTTTCGCCCTTGCCGAAGGAGACTTGCAGGTTGACAGGGTCGGCGTGGTACCCTTGGCGGGCAAACATTGTGAGCGTGTGATGGAAAATGAAGCTGCCACCCTGGACGCCTTGATTGAACCAGCTTGCTCCGTGGCGCTCCTTGTCAAGGGGGCACGAGAAGGCTTGTCCGCCGCAATAGTCGACAGCGTCGATCAAAGTAACGTCGTATTTCTCGGGATGTTGGGATAGGTGATACGCCGTGGACATCCCACCAGCGCCCGCGCCGACGATGAGAATCTTTTTGCAACCATCTTTATTGTTACCGTTGGGTTTCTGAGACATGGCGGCAGTGGTAGCGATAGAGGTCCGGCCCTCGATATCCTGGCGGAAGGGAGCGCTGTCCATCAACAAGATATACTACCAAGAAGCGAGACTGCATCACACGGTGGGAATGCGGGCAGGGCCTACCTCTGATCATATGTAATAATGTCGTGAAAGTTCACCGAGGTGTGGTGTGGTTGGCGGCAAGGTTTCCATGATCCGTCCATGTTGGCTTGCGACGTCATCACCTCGAGCTTTGCCCCTGCCAGGCACAAGCCACATCCGTCCAGATCTCATCTTGCGTCTATCTCGATGCAGATCGATCTTCGCAATTGGGCGGGCGGAGAGTCGCATCAGTGGGCGATCTGTTCGGCTTCGCTAACCTGTTTGATCCGCTTTTCTTTTCCTGCTAGTGCCGGAGGCTGCTGCTGTGCCCTTGCTGGTGTTATCGATTTGTTTGTGACTGCGGCCGGAGCCAGTCTGTTCCGCTATCGTCGAAGAGGCAGCTGTCGGACGGTCCTTTCCTGATTTGAGCTTTTTGATGAGTCTTCCAATAGTCGAAACATGCACGTCTATGCCAAAGCGGTCCTTGAGATCATGCCGGACCTCACGCCCCTCAGCGGTTGGATACTTCGCCAGGTAGTCCTTGACGCCTTGGAGAGCATAGTCGGGTATCTTGGGTGGCCGGCCCCTGGGACGCCGATTACGTTCTAATATCTCTGGACCAGTCGCACTGCGGGTTTTGACCTGCGAAACAAATGCTCGCGAGACCCCGAGGGCGTCAGCGATGTCTGATCCTTGGACGCCGGCAGCTAATTGGATCAGGATCAGATTTCGGACTTCGTCCGAGTACCGAAAGTGAGAACCGCCTGACACCATAGCGACGAAGCGAGACGTGCGAGTTGATGTACATAGTACGGAGTGAATGCCTCCCAATGGAGTGATACTTGCCCGCCACCATGTCCCAAGTATACGTGCAGAAGAAGCCGAGGGAGCGACGCGTTTTCTGTGTTTTGACCGCAAACAGAAGGTTGGCCGATGACTACAACGCTCATCGCTCTCTCACTTCTCTCTCACTGTGTCCTTTCTTGCCTCATCATAACACTCATATCGGAGCACAAGCTCGGCCGACAGCTTCGTACTTTGGGATTATGCTGGTCCAACTGGCTTCGAGTCGCTCCATGTCTTCATCTCGTCCCCTGAAGCTCGCTCCCGATTTAACTAACATGCTATCTCCCCTGACTCCTGCTGAGCATGGAGAATAGTGACTGTTAAGACACAAAACTGTCTCCATCTCTACGTCTTGGAGCTCATAATTCCTACCGTTCTTCATAAACCGGTTGCGTCTGAGGCTGAGGAGCGATGCGGACTCAGCATAAACTACCAAAACACAAGAGGTGAAATTGCAAAGAATTGTCTACCAAACAGAGACATGTGGTAAGCTACAAAAATACTTCAGAGCCATGCCTGAGTTTCAGTTCTCTTCCTAGCTTCACTCGAGGGAACTCTCAGTCAGCGTGGCATATCTCCATGTCACAAGAATCACGTCTTTCTTTTCGTTGCCTCTCGCGGCTTCACTGCACGATCCCTTCGCATTGATGGTCGTCCGGCACAATCAGTTACCATGTCACTACTTCGTTCTCCCAATGCTTGCTGTCACCGGGCTATTGTGCCATTGACCTCCGTGGCCATTCAAGGCGATGGACGCAAAGTGAGCAGTGACTCCCTGGGATGTACCGTCAAAGACAAAAGGCAGGCAGTTGGATCTACAAAAGGCCATGCCGATTCTTTCCCATTCCAATGGCATTATATAAATATCACAGGCACATCTACCACGGCTGCAGCCAAAGCTCAGGCTATCCGACGGTGCTCAGTAAACTTGCTCCTGTCCTTCTCCAGCATCTCGCATTCGCAGACATGGGGGCAGATATCTCCTCTCCAAGCTCATGGGTTGTTCAAGAAGAAACGTCCGAAAAGAAATGCGACTGCCATATTCGAGTGATCCGAAAGGTTTGCCGCACATGCCATGAGAACGGCGTGAGGACACTGCTCCCCTCTACTTTCTACAGAGACAATCCGCGCAAGTTTTGGGTGATCGATGTTACCTGCGAAGGTCACGGCAGATCCGCGATCGCCAAAGACGTTCGGACTATACAGACGCTGCTGCCATACAAGCGGTGTAAGGGTTTCCCAAGCAAAAGAACGAGATGTCTGGTGGTACAGTTCATGACTGCTAATGTGAAGTAGGCAAGGCATGCAAGAAGAGGTCGAAGAACTTTTCACAGCATTCAACTGGCACCTCCGATAGCTGAGACTCTACTTGGTCATCCAACGGATCTCTTTCGAGCTCCAGCGTGGGAATCCCTTCGCCGGGTCGGGTCGGGTCACCCATACACTTATGCAAATCAAGATACTTCTTGCCCATCCCATTTGCGAGCCATTAACACTACGCGCTGGCCGATGTCGATCTCAGGAACACAACGCTCGAAGTCTGATATTAGGCTACGCCTCATATCGATTCTGCCTATTTGATCTGCGCATATGCGTGAACGACATGCTTTCGACCATGTAAGCAAATTTTTGGGACAGCTCGTCGTCATCAACAACAAGACATACCTTACTATTTCAACCATACGGTCACTAGCACTGGGCAGGATTATGGTTCCCACACTTCGAGGCAGATGATCCAAGGGAGAGGGGTTTGCGTCAAGGAAGTGATGGCCCAGATAAAGAACCAGGGGAACGTCTACTTACAGGCTTTCACGGATCTCAAGCAGCAATATTATGGATACAGATCAATTCATAAAGCAGCTCTTGGCTCTAGCATTCATTCCATTTCGACGGCCTGTCATAATCAGTCTCGTCCGCAGTCCTCGTCAATACCGCAACACGACGCCAATATCCGCAGCACAAGTTCGAGTACTACTCGAAGCCAATCTTCCTGGCGTCTTTCGCGGTCTGCTATTCTGGCCAGTTTGCGTTCCATTTTTCTTGCTTCACTCCTGCATGTCACTCCCTTGGTGCCCTTTTGACATTCCCGACCCACCATAGCGATCCAAATGGCGAGATGTACAGCGTGCTAGAATACACGTTTGGAGGATGTGCTAACTACAAAGAGCACAGACGACGGCCATTCCAGCCGTGTGAAGCCATCGATTAATAGTTATCTCCTTCGCGATGAGAACCGAGTTGTGTCGAGCTTTACATTATACGTGTCACCCAATTGGATAGCATCGTCCGTCTCAGGGCTATGGCAATTTTGTTCTCTGGTCGGACGGAAACGAGCTCCACGGCTAGTATTTAACCTTTCAACCGAGATATCTGGCGCATCTGCTCGTCTTCGCGTTGATCAGCGCGGCCGTGACTCTCCCCAACCCATCCATAAAGGTGCCTTCATCCCCATGCTCAGAGTCGCGACGAGTGAGCCCCGGACCGAAGCTTGCTCAGCTTCAAAGCCTCCCGCACGCCCAGGTCAATCATGACATCTTCAGAACCCCCAGGGACGATCAAGGCAATCACACTGCGTGAAATGGCCTCGATTCTTGCACCTTGACCACTCTTCGTGAGACCGAGCCTGCTGTCCGTCAGTATTGCACCTCTCTCTCTGTGTGTGCCAGGACATCTTCCGGAAAGGAGATACGGTTCCGGGCACCTTATAAAGGGGCACTGGGTACTCACCCGCCCATGATCTTCACACACTCGTCCGCGACATACTTGACCACCATGCCGGCCTCGACTTTAAGCAAAGCCGTGGTCCCGCCGAGGAGTCTGTTGCCGTCCTTCTCGCCGAGCTGGTCCAGCTCATACACGACCTGTTCGACCCAGGCCTGCAGGGCCTCGACCTTCTTGCCGCACAGGCCCAACTTGTGGCGCACGACAGGCTGCTCGATCAGCTTGCCGCCGAAGACGTCGCGCTTCTGGGCCCAGGCGAACGCGTCCTCCAGACAGATGCGCGCGCCGCGCAGGGCCTGGAACGCGATCCACAGCCTCTCGTGGTTGAAGTTGGACATGATGAACTTGAACCCGCCGCCCTCGTCGCCGACCAGCATGTCGGCCGGCACCTTGACGTCCTCGAACGTAATGTACGTGGTCGAGCTCAGCTTGCCGGCCCCGATCTCGATCCGCCGGCACTGGATCCCGGGTAGGTGGCGGTCAATGAGGAGGAAGCTGAGTCCAGCGGCGCCCGAGCCGGGCGGGCCCGTCCGCACCGCCGTGCTGAAGTAGTCGCTGAACATGCCGTTGGTGATCCACTTCTTCTCGCCGTTGACGATGTAGTGCTTCCCGTCGGCCGTCTTCTCCGCCGTGGTCGTCAGGTTGCGCACGTCCGACCCGGCGCTGGGTTCCGTGATCGCGAGCGAGATCCGTTTCTGACCCGACAGGATCTCCGGGAGCACCTTGGCCTGCAGCGCCGGGGAGGCGAATTGGCGGATGGGAGGGGCGCCGACGGTCTGCGTGCGGCGGAGCAGGAGGAGGGTGTCAGCAGTGCTCGAGGGAGTGTGTTGAAATGCAATAAATGCCATCAAGCACAAAACACAAAACAAGAGACGTGTAGCTGTAAATGAAAGGACGAGAGAGACCCACCAACCCGACGAAGATCGAACTGACAGCACCCCCTCTATACAATTCGTCCCAGAGCACAAGATCGTGAAACCCATCCCACTCCTCCGGCCTAATGCCCGCGATGACAGGGTACTTGCCCGCCCATTCCGGCGGGATCGCCCGCCCCGCGGCAATGGGCATCAACAGCCCATCCGCGGCGCATTTCGCATATACTTCTTTGGGGACCTCGCCCGCGGCTTCCCATTCTTCACTGCGGACGTTCTGCAGGCCGTGGGGTTCCAAAGTCAGAGACGCCGGAGAGAACAGAATGCATGATTAGAGCTGGGCTTGCCGCGAGCGAGTAGGGGGCTGTAATTAATACATAGTACCGGTGGGTAGGGACTGCTTGCATGCGTACCTCTTCGACCCATTTCCTCACGACTTCTCTCAGACGTCGGTGCGAGTCCTTGTAGTACGGCGATGGACGGCCGGTGTACCTGCGGCGGATATGCCCCGGTTATTAGTACCGCAAGCCAATACGTCGGAAGTGTATGCCATGAGAGCGGTGCGTGGTGATTCATTCCTAGACGGCAAGAAAACGCACCATGAAGGTTCCGCCCATGGGAGCGGGCTGCCGAATTGGTCGGTCGGCATTGTGGGTGCTGGTGTGGTGCTGCGCTGCGCTACGATGCTCCGGTCCGGGCTTGATAGTGTGGCTGTAGCTGTGGCTGCGATTGTGGCGGGTCGTGCTTCAGGACTGACGGATCGTTATTTTAGATAGTGGTTAGTATTTCAATAGATCGCACGAGTCCGCTGTGGACGAACTTCTGGCGTCGCTATATTTGAAGATGAGGTTGCTGGACCTGAGTTCTAATGATGCACACAGGTGAGGTGAGGTGGCACCCCTGGACCCTGGCTACCGAGGTTGTCTCCGGCTGCAGTATTTACAAAATGTCACTGTCTATGCTGTAGGTAGTGTGGCAAAGCTCGGTAGGTACCCCTGTTCCCTAATTGACCGATGCCGAACCCCACATTCCACAGCCGGCCTGAATGCTCATGCTCGTATACTTTACTGTGTTCACTTACCGAGCCTTGAAAGATGCCGAGCTTGGCCAGTCAAGTTCCAAGACCTAACGTGAGGAGTGGAGTTGCCGAGGCGAGGGTGAGCAAAAGAGAGTACAGGGGGCTCATCGAAATCCGCGTACCCTACTTAATCTAGCCTTGGTAGGCTGGGAAGAATGATATCTATCACTACAGGCTGAACAAACTGCTTCCGCTATGCTACGCATGAAACCACTCCCGGCAAAACGTGGCCGAGGTTCAAAAGAGCCACCATCCCGCCCCCTCTGACATGCTTTAAGACATTCTCAATTCTGAACATCATGGCTTCGTATTCCACGTCCACGTGCCCACTGGGTAAGTCGTGGGATTGAACAGCGCGGCTGTATAACTCATCACCGCTCCCATATTGTTAACCTGTGTGGTGTCCATCGTCATCTTGGATCCAGGCAACACACAGTCCTGGGCGCCAGCGCAGAAGGTGAAATACTGGCTCGCATTACTAGGGTCACCTTGCCCTCCGACGGTCTGTCGCAGGCCTTGATCTGTATTGGCCCCAGAGGAGGCCCCGGCACTGAAAAAGTAGGTTGACCATACGCCAGGAACGCCGGTATCGTATGTCGTTATGGCGTGGAAGATGTTGTTGTCTTGACCATAATGGGAGAAGAACCACTCGATGCTGATTCCGTATCGACCCGCTGAGATCAGGTCGATTTGGTAGTATATGCCCTGCTGTGAGGCGCCAATGATGTGGCCGTATGACCAGAACGGGGCCAATGTGTAGCCTGGAAGATTAGCAGCCGGGAAGGACAGAGGAGATGAATCGCTGTTCCGAGACAGTGCGGACCAGGTATTCTGTGTCGACGACGTGACGGCGAGATTTGTGTTTGTGAACCAGAAATTCGCCGTCACCCAGAGTGTGGTGGTGGATTGGCCAAAGATGGTCCATGTGTAGCCTGGTAGGACGGTCGAGAGGTCCAGCAACGTGGCGTGGTTGGTATCACTCCAGCCGTTGTAATAGGTATTTGTACCGCCTGGATAGTCGCGCGCTGTCTGAGAGCCCGAGGATCTGGGGCCCACTTGGAATGGAACTGGTCGAGCGAGGTACAGTTGCAAAGGCTGTGAAGTGCTCGGACTTCCTATTGGAGTGAGCCAGCGGCCCGAATGCACACCGTTCGTTTGTGTCATATTGGTGGTGAGTTGGACCCCGTTGCTGACACGGCCAAAGAGAGTGCAGAGGCCAGATGAGGCCGACCAGGAGAAGGCGGCGCAGTTGGAGCTTTGCGCGGCGGCGAGGTCGCATTGATTTGCACAGCTGTTGTAAGTTGGTTGAGTAGTTGCACCGAAGGGATTGTTACCAGGGTTGTTGTAATCAGACTAAATGTGCTTCATCAGTATATTACCCATAACACCGAGGATGGTGCTCAACTTACTGCGCACTCGATATCATAAAGACGACCCTGTGCCGGATTGACTCGGATTTGGCCGCCTGGAGCGACGATCAGCTTCTGTGTCCCCTTTAGAATTGAAATGACTCTCACCATAATACTTCGAACGAAGATTGTTGTCGCAGACGGGGTCTTGAGGGTAAGCCAGTGGGAAATTAGATGACGTTGCCAGAGAAAGATCGTTCACCGGGCTCGCTGAAGTCGTTGCAGCGGCGTGACTTGTGGTCGTCGACGATCGTGATGTGACAGCGTTGGATGTCGCTGGGGGTGCCACACTTGAGGACGCAGCTGAGCTGCCACACAAGAAGCTTGGGTCCGTGTAATCCGTGATCCGAGGGTAGCCAGCGTAGAGCAACCGGGCGCTATTGAATGTAGCGTTGCCGCGTGTGCCACAGGTTATGGAAGAGAACGGGTAGCAGTTGTTGGTGGACCCTTGACCAACGGGGGTTACCATGAACGTCACGCCCAGGCAACTGTTGGCTCTGAGAACATTTGCATACTGACATTGATTGATGCAGTCGTTTAAATCAAATGTTAGCAGAGCCTGCGATGTCGAACCTGTAAACTGGGTAGCGCATTCAACTTCGTAATTGGCGGAGTTGCCGAGGAAATCGTACTGATAGCATACGGGAGAGTTTCCTGGACAGATGGTCGACGCATCTGTAGGAGCAGCGGGACAAGTAGTGGGAACATACGACGTTGTGACTGTCGCCGAAGTCGTCACAGATGAAGCAGGCACAACGGATGGTGAGATCGCCGAAGTCGCAGCGATCTGGCTTGTAGTGCTGCTGGGTAACGGGTAGATCGGGTCGTTGATTGAGGGATAGCCAGCGTAGATCAGGCGGCCACTCTGCACGTTCGCATTGGCGACAGTTCCCGTAATGGCAGACATGAGGAGGCAATTAGGGCCCGTCCCAGAGGATGAGCCAAGGTAGGTGACACCCACACATCCAAATGGCAGCGCAACGTTGTAGTTAGTGCATAAGCCAATGCAATTCTTCAACGATGTTTCCGATGTTGAGTTTCCGGGCAAGACAGTACCCTGCAATGCGGTAGCACATTCAACTTCATAGCAATAGCCGTCGCTGTTGACGTTCAGACCCTGGTGATTATAGGCGGGACAAAGGTTAGTCGTGGTCGGTGTGGCAGCACAAAACGACGCTGCGGCTGTCGACGCAAGGCCAGCAGTGGTGCGTGACGATGTGGTCGTTAGTGCGCTGACAAGCGGCGTGCTCGATCTTGAGGTCGCCTGATTGGACGTAGCTGGACCTGAGGAGGCTGGCAGCGACGTCGATGCAGGGATGCTACCAGGAGATGTGACTAGTGGGGGCAGCGGGCTCCCAGCAGGGGAAGAAATGGCAGAATCCCTTGAGGTCGACATCGTGCTTGGTTGCTGTTGGCCGCTCGAAACTCCAATGGGGGACGAGCTTGCAGCACCGCCAGAACTAGGCAATCCTACGGTTGTCGGCGACACAGCCGGCTGGCTGCTTTGCACGCCTTCGCTGTCACTGGACGCGGTATTCTGTTGTGTACTCGGTGAATCCGGGGGGGTAATCATGCTAGTGGTCGGGTTGACGGGAGACTGTGCAGGCGATGTGGTGGGGAAAACCACGCCGTCCGGTGTTGTGGTCATTGTAGGAGGAGGTCCAACTGGGCCGGATGATTCTACTGCACTCGAACTTGGCGTCGGGCTGCTCCCAGTGTCAGAGAAGACAATTTCAGGAGCGTACGGCTCGTTGACAACGATTGCAGCCTGAGAGAAGGAATTCGCTCCTCTGTTTACTGTGGTAATCCCATACTTGAGATGGCATGGGTTCCCACTCTCGAGCTGAAAGATTTGTTAGACATGGATGACACAAGTCGGCACAAACTTACAATATCAAACTCTATAGCAACACACTGGCCTTGCGAAGTAGGGACGTAGGATCTGCACGCGTCGACGCATTCTGCGATATCCGAAGCGGGCACAGCATCCAAATCATATCCGGGGAGATCCGTATCGCACAGAATTAGGTAATTGTCATTGACAGTGCCATCAAATGGGGAGCGATCGAAACAATTTGGAGTACCGGTCGTTGTTGGCGCTGGATACGCAGAACCACTTTCAGATGTTGAGGGTGCTCCGGAGCTAGAGGAAGGTCCGACATCAGGTGTGGAGCTTGTCACACCAGATGGAGATTCCTGTGGCGAACCAGGGCTTGATGACTCTGGGGATGAAGGAGTGGTCGCGACCGAGATTATCGTACTTGAAAGTGAATCTGTGGTAGTTGGGAAGGTTGATTGTGGCAAGCCTGTCGTCGAAGAGGTGGCAGGTGGGTTGACATCTTCCGCTGGAATAACGCCTAGCTGAAGAACCGCGCAGCCTGGTGGAGCGACTCCGTTGAATGCTACCATTATTGTCGAGTCAGAAAGGCAAAAGATCGCTTGCCCACCAACGAATGCATCATTTATCCATTCCAGAGTCCTGTCAAGGCTGACAAGGAATTGGGTGAAGATCCGCGAAGCTCTCTTCATTCCCGGTGTGTCGGATGAGACTGCGAATGGCTGGGACGCCACATCTCCAGAGGTGGACACATAGCCGGTCCCGCTCATCAGCTGCCCAAAGGCGTTGACAGAGAAGTCTGCAGCTTGGGAAGGGTCATTGGTGATTGTCCCATCGGCTCTGACGTACTCTGAGTTGCCATTCGTCGTAAAGGCGAGAACAACTGGTTCGCTAGGGGCGATGCTATTGTGTGTCAGTCTCGAGATGGTGCTTCGCAGAAGAGACCGTACCTAGGCGTTGTGGATGCACTGCTGGTGGTACTGCTACCTGTGCTTGAGCTGGGGTAGACGGGGGGACAATAGCTGACAGCGATTGAGATTGTCGTGCCATATCCAAAGACGGGTATTGCCAGCTGCAAAGCTATGGCAGCACTAGTCCAAATCCCCCACATCGTGTCGTTTCCGTCCTAATGTTGACTAGATTGTCGCCTTAGAACTTTAAGCGCCGTAGGAGCAACGATTGAGGGAGTTTTGAACACATCTTGAAAGGTACGAGGGGCTCGGTGGTCCGTGTCAGACCTCCGTCGCGACTGGAATGGTAAACACGAAATATGCGGAATGTCAGCCTTGTAGCAGGATCAAACCAGATATTTTCCGCCATAGCCTGGCTTTAACGTCAGGAGGAATGCTCGTGCCAGTATTCAGCCCTTTGTCCGGACGCCATTGCGTCTCGCCCGCCCGAGCAATAGGCGAAGCAAGGAGCTCCTCAGGAACGTCCATGAGATCGATGCCACTGTAATGTGGCAAACGAGGCAACAATGACAGCTGGGCAGCGAGAATTCGGACTGTGTCTTTGGATATTGATACGGACATGCGTGTTGGACTGGCAGAGTTAACTGCCCACAGCTATTGTTCGGTGTGCGTGTGTCGTCAGTGGACCGAATTTCGGTGTCGGAAGGCGTCACGTGCATGAGGCTTGGCAGTATTTACACGTGACCAGAGCCAAAGCTACAATTCCACGCTGTCCACAGTCTCTACTTTCGAAGCTTGACTCTCCTGTGTATTCAGCATGCGAATAGCGGCATGAAACACAAAAGCTGTCCTCCGGCTCGGAGCTCAGCGGTGATACATGAAAGACCGAACTTGGCGCCAAGGCAGCATCCCCTGTCATTCCGCTTCTTGATCCCCTAACGACCAACCTCCCACTGGCTTGTCCTCCCTGCTCACCTACTACCTCACGCAGTCACCCCGCACTTTGGACACGCTCCTTGTCTGCCAAAGGCAAGGCCGAGATCTTCGCTTGCAGAAGGACAAGCAACAGCCCTTTCTTCGGTCACCGCCACGCAACAAGTCTGGCAATGCCGCTTTGGCTACTCGATTTTCCCCGCGTCGCTCGCAACGAGACAGCATGCGCAAAACTAGAAGAGCAAGGGTAAAGATCTCACCGCTACAGTTTGTATTTCGAGCCGTCTCTTCCTTGGCGAATGGAGTTGATAATGCGACTGCCAACCCAGCCCCGTGTATGTGGGAGTTGTCGGCTTGGTACCCGTCCGCCAAAACCCACGCCCCCGGCCAGCCAAGCCATGTTGGACTATGAGCTATCTGCAAAGCCCGACCATTCACTGACCCAGTATGATAACCGAGTCGAAAGGACATCTCCTAGACATATGCCGGGGCCCCATATTCCATCTCTGTGATGTGGGACTTGACCTATACGCAATTACTCAATTTGCGGCATGGGAAGAGTCGACTAATGCCATGGCATTGTGGGATTCGGCCATCGCATAAAGGACTGCAGATCTCTCTCTGCCTTTGCAAACACAAGAGGATATTGGACCCCGTTTCCCGCCCTGTTGAATCTGCGTACTTCCATTTCCCCTCTTCCGCTCTGTTGAACCTGCGTGCTTCCATTCCCCCTCTTCCTACAGTTACAGTGCACGCCCCTAATCTCCGCCGCATCACGCACGATGTTTGGGTCCAAAGATTCCAGCCTCTGGGCCAACAGGAAATGCCTCTTCATTTGCTGCATTGTCTCGATTGCGAATACGCAGTATGGTTTCGACACAGCCGCGGTTGGAGGTTCGTCGAAGTCAAGGTTTTCCGCTGGGATTAAGACTCACGTTTAGGCTAGGCCTCCAAGCAATGCCCGGATTCTTAAAAGTGTTCGGATACGAGAACCCCAAGAGCCCAATCGGGTACAGCATTGACCCGACCTTCCAACAACTCATCAGCTCCCTTCTCACTTTGGGTTCATTTCTCTCGTCTCTGTTAGCAGGCTCCTTTGGTGCCTTCTTTGGCCGCAAGCACGCGATATGGCTCGCATGCGTGTTAAACGCCATCGCCGTCGCCATCCAGATCGGCACCACCTCCAAGGGCGCCATCTACTTTGGCCGTCTCCTCCTGGGCATCGCCAACGGCTTCCTCGTGACGTTTTCCAATGTCTACACGTCCGAAGCCGCGCCGGCGCATCTCCGGGGCGTCATCGTCGCGTTGTTCGCCTACTGGGTCAACATTGGCTCCATCCTCGGCGGCACGGTCAACAACTTCACCAAGCGACGGATGGACAAGTCGTGCTATCAGATACCGCTGGGCTGTCTGTACATCGTGCCCACCATCCTGGCCGTCGGACTGTTCTTCGTGCCCGAGAGTCCCCGGTTTCTGCTCCACCATGGTAGAGAAGCTGAGGCGAAGAGATCGTTGATCCAACTCCGCGGCTCTGCCTTGACCGCCGACGAGCTGGAGTACGAATGGGCCGAAATGGTGCGAGGCATGGAAGAGGAGAAGAAGACGGCCAAGAGCGTCGGCTGGATCGACATGTTTAGAGGCATGTTTCCTTCTAAGCCCATTCCCTTCATCTCACACTTGCCCCATCCATCCTCCACCACTGACATTTATCTTCTCATTGAAAAGGAACCGACCTCCGCCGCACCATCCTCTGCTACTGCATGATCGCCTGCCAGTCGGCGTCGGGCATCTGGTTCCTGATCGCCTACCAGACGTACTTCCTCCAACAAGGCGGCGTGACCAAACCGTTCGAATACACCATCATGACCAGCTGCGTCGGCTTCATCGGCGTCAACGTCGGCATGTTCGCCATGCGCCATCTCGTAGGCCGTCGCGCCATCCTCATCATCGGCGCCACGGCCTGCGGGCTCTGCCAGCTTCTACCCGCCGTCACGGCGAGTGCTGGCGTGTCGCCCCGCGTGCAGGCCAACACCCTGACGGCGTTCATCGCGCTGTTCAAGTTCTTCTACAACGGCTGCGTGGGCGGTGCTTCGTACCCAGTGGCGACCGAGGTGGTCAGCACACGCCTCAGAGCCTGGACCGTCGGCAGTGCCACGGCAATAGGCTATCTCCTCGCGTGGCTTGTGAGCTTCTGCTCGCCTTATTTCATCAATCCCGCGGAACTTGGCTTGGTAAGAAAAAGACCACGAAGATCTTTATCATTTCACATCCACCCGGCTTGGTGTGGCCATCGTGTGGCTGTGTCTTGATCGCCCTACCTGTGACGCTGGCTAACAGATCTTGTTTCAATTTCAGGGCGCCAAATACGGCTATGTCTGGGCCGGCAGCAACTTCGCCTGCGTCATATTCTTCTTCTTCTTCATGCCCGGTAAGTCCGACACTCATCTGAGTATTGAAGACGGCGGTGATTTGTTGTTTGTCGTTGTTGGGTGTCCAGCGCCATGCTAATCCAGAACACGCCCCTAGAAATGAAAGGCCGCTCCCTCGAAGAACTCGACGAGATGTTCCTGAATCGTGTGTCTGTGCGCAATTTCCGCAAATACATCTGCCATCTGCGCGAGGATGTGGAGAACGACGTGCTGAGAGGTAAGTTCGGGGACGATGAGAAGAAGGTCGTGGCGGTTAGTCACGCGGAGGAGGTTGAAACTCGTCAAGAGGAAGAAGGGAAGAAAGAATAGAATCTAGATGAAGGCGGACAAGGGATAAGGACAAGAACGTTCTACTGTGCCATGCCATGTACCTACCTACGTGCGTCTGTATGTATGTATGTATGTATAAGAATACGCACGCGTATGCAGTCGGAGGTTCGCTGCATCAAGGACCTAAGTCAACAAGTGAATCAGGACAACACGCACCAATACACCGCCACTATCTAGATCCATCCACCTCTATGTCTGTCTCTACCCCTACCTCTACCTTCCCTTCTACTTGCTTCGCCTCGCCGCGCTTCGCCTCACCTCACCTCCATCCCCTTCCAGTTATGAGGCACATTCCCGGCGATAACAGCAATAGACGACATCTGATGCCCACGTCCCCTCCCTCTTTCCCGGTGAAAGCGCGGGTGAAGCAGAACCCCATGGCTCACCTTCTACGCACTGTCCAGCCCATCGCAGTGCGACGCGCCTCCAGCCCCCACCAGATGGCTAAGACTAAGGTAAGTAGCCCTGCCCGCCAGCCTGACGGTCTATGGAGCGAACTTTCGAGGCCTGGTATCGTAAAGGGCGGTTACGAGTGCCGTCCCGACTCTGACGTCGTCGTAGTATTGCAAAACGACGGCCCAGGGGGCGTAAGGCTGCAGAAACGACCAGTTCCCAGACATAGGATCTGCAAGAGACGGAATGATTTCGCACACTCTGGAACGGCGTGTTATGCATACATATCCCTGACGGCATGTTCATGTTCAGGTTTCCACGCGGGATTTGAAGATAGGATAAGCAATGAACAGGGAGGCGGACGAGGGATCGAGCCCACCATGCCTTCCGGCTCGCTTGGCCCCCTGCAAAGAGGACACTGCCATGGACTTCAACGGATCCTCATCCGTGGCCAGTGCAGGGACCCCTGGTGTCAACGCGCGGGTGCCCACGGGGTCCGACAAGGCTGGACCTGGCGCCTTGTCGGTATTGCCGGTTCAGTGAGTTCTCTTCGAGCCGGATAACGAGGAAGGGGAGTACCAGAAGTTACACAAACAGCCCAAATACGATGTGGCACCCTCCGTTGAAGCAACGATTGGGATTTTCCATCCTTGGTATCAACGTCAAGCCCTCCAGTGCCAAAGCATAGCGAATTGTAGCTTTACCACGGGCCCTGCAGTCCTTTCACACCCTCCCAGACTCTGTGCGTGGCGAGAAACAGCCATTGCGGTGTTCTAGTTCCGTTCCCTTTCTACGAACCATCAAAGGTGTGCCTACCATGACAGATTGCGAAAGGTAATGGCGCATTCACGAAGACTAGGCTGTGCAATTGAGATATAATCTGCAAGCTGTTGAGGCTGTGCTTCAAGTACCAACTTGCTTGGATCGATCGGTACATAGTATTCCAACCTGGTCCTTTGCGCCGCCTCGCCATCTTGCGGCAAAAACAGAACGGAGACACAAGTGTTTACTCGTTTTCAGCAGTCCGCCCTGCCCCAAGTCCTAGGAAAGGGGACCACTTCGCGCAAGTTACTCACGCCCGTCAAGTATGCCACTAGGCGATCAAATCCCAACCCGTAGCCCCCATGAGGACTGCTTCCAAACCGTCGGAGGTCGGCATACCACTTCAAGTTGCCCAGGCTCTCTCCGGGTTGAAGGAACGGATAGGCACTGCCATTCCCATTGCCGTTGCCGTTGCCATTGCCACCGGGTGTCGCTTCCACTTGCTTCAGAAGTCCCTTCTCACGCATAGAACGAATGAGCGGCTCCAGACGATGTTCCCTTAAACTCCCACCGACGGTCTCGCAGTACCCAAAGGGAAGGAGAAGGTCGAAACAAGCGACTGTTTCCCGACTAGGATCTTTGTCTGCGTTTTCCGCGGATGCAAGCGCCGACGAAGGAAGCATGTAAAACGGCTTGACGACCTTGGGATAATGCGTCACGAACACTGGCTGGTCTTCGGCTAGGTTGACCACAATCCATCGTTCATGTTCCAGTTGTAATCCATGGCCCCACCGAGGTCGGTGGACGAACAGCTCTCCGTTGCTCGACTCGTATGCCCGTTCGAGTGCGCTCATTGCCGACGTGTAGTCTACGACGTGCCAATGGCCGAGCAGTTTCTTCCATCGAAAGCCTAGATCGACAGATTCTGCGTCGGTGGATCGATGCTTCTGATCCGCGTAGTATTCAAGGAGCTCCTTGCCCGTCGGGTGCGACTGTAGAGACCGCACCAGGTATTTGACGAGAGTTTCCACCCGGGCGATCAACCCTTCAAATGAGACGTGCCGATACTCGGCCTCCAGCATGTAAAACTCTGAAAGGTGCCGGGGTGTATCACTCTCTTCGGCGCGGAATGTCGGGGAGAATGCGAAGACGGCTCCTTGCTCTGCGGCATGGGCCTCGAGATGCAGCTGTGACGATACAGTCAAGTATTTCGCCTCTCGGAAGTACATTCTCTGTTGTTCCTTCGACGCCGCCTCACTTGTCCCTGGCGTTTGGCCATGACTCTGCGGAGAGATGGTGAAAGCTTCACCGGCGCCTTCGCAGTCCGAGGAGGTGATGAGAGGCGGCAGCACCTGATACACTGGATGTCGAGCGTGGGAGAAAAAGGAGCTGATGGAAGAGATCAAATGGCTTCGAGTCCGGTTGACCAGCGAATGGAACGCTGTGCGCATTCGTAGATGGGGCACGGTTCGAAGGAAATCCGTCGACATGGACTGCTTCTGGATGGGGTTGTCCTATCGTAGCAGTGAGAAACAGGCCGCCGGCGGGGAACAAGGCGATGGGCATACAGAGGTATTGCCTTCCCCTATTGTCTCGATATCTTCCACCCTCAATTCGTGACTCTGCCCGGCTCCTTGAGAAGGGATCCATTTCCCGATCAGCGCGACATACGCTCCGTTCGTTATGCTGAACCCCGCACGTCAGATGTTTCCCATACTCTTTGGACTGCATCTCACGTACTCCCTTGCTAGCTGCGGATCTGGAAACACAGCTTGGATGTTTGCCAGAGTCGAGCCATCGGCTATCCGAGCAAATGCAACCTTCTTTTGTTTCCTGATGCTGCGGACAAGGCCCGTCACTCTGATAGACTTGTCAAGCTGGACCTTATCCCCCTTGGCGGGTCCTGCTATGAGTCTATCATGACGGACGGTCGGCGGCGTGGGTGCTGTGTCCGCTTCCTTCTGGTCATGAAGGCGGCGGACGCCCAACGCCGGAAAGGAAGTTCGAGTTCGGTGAGAGGACAGCCTCAGGTACGGGGAGCGAGGAAGGAGGTCGTCGGTGAGACGCAGCGGCGACTGCAGAGTACGCCATAGCATCACGCAGACAAGTAAATATCAGCAGCCACCGCGAGGTTGTTCCATTGAAACATAAAAAAGTCGGCGCGACCTGCGGAAAGCGACGCGATGAGCCTCGGAACGGCGAAACTATTCTTCCGGCCCCCTTAGCGAACTCATCAACTCGTGAAACATTTGTACTCCTCTAGTACTCTTCGACCATCTTCATGAGCAATACAATCAATGAGGCTGAGGCGCGCAGCCTTGACATAATTGGCCGAGTCCTGAAGATCCGTAGCAAAGACACTGCAGCCTGCAATGAGTTGAGAAATGACCCTGCATGGGAATTGGGACCATCGTTTGGTAGTGTGGTAGGACGTTGGCCCAGACGCTTGCACTGCTGCACAGCCTCACCAGCCACGGGCAAGCTCTCGGTGGCTCAGCGAAAGCTTTATCCAGGGAAGCTGGGATAATTAGTCGACGCTTCGCTTGGGTTCGCAACGGTATTGCGGGAATGGTGACATCGCATCTGAGGCCTGCCAACATAGGACTCCGGAATCCTCAAGGTGAGCATGCGCTGGATGATGAGCGTCGGAAACCGATGGACGAAGGAGCTTGACCTTCAGACATCCGGAGCAGGTGGAGAACCAGACGAAGTTCTTCCTCCCTCCCTTCTGGTGCTTCCTGTCACCGAATAACCAAGCCCTGGCGGGATGGAAGGAATCGAAACCAGCAAATGCCTCAGAACTGACCCTCCCTCCAGCTCTTTCTTTGTCTCCCCGATCGGAATGATATCATGAATCGCACGCGAGTCGTCGCATGAGTAACGCTTTCCAGATGCAGTAACTCGATTTCTACTGGCAAGCTTGCATCCTTCATGCAGCTTAGTCCATCTGACGGACTTCCGCAGGCAATCTGCACCTGCTGCATCGGGAAACTCTTTGGCCGGCCGAGCCAGAGGTGAGTCGGTGGTGCTTCGTATGCCCGGTGGTCATCTGGGCAGGCACATCGCGATATATACCCAAGGTCGGCTCGTCAGCTACGGGACCATGCAAACCTCCTGCTGTATTCGACTCACACAGGGCCAACAGCCTGATCAGCTTTGTGGGTGAGCAATCTCGCACCAGCCTGTCGGTCCGTGTCGGTCGCGAGTTCTCTGGATAGACTGTGAGAGCTACACTGACGGACAGTGTGGCCATGGCAATATGCCCCTGTCTGCCCTGCACGTCATCTCGTGCAGTCCCAGCTCGCCCACAGCTCGCAGGACCGAAAGATGGCCATGGACCTGAGAGCGGCGGATCTCTGCTTCATGTCGCAGTGGACACGAACAGAACAGCAATCCAAGAAACTCCACCTCCTCCGCGGCGGAATTGCATCCCTCAACTCGAATGGTACCGCCGGTTCCTCACCACTCAACTTGAATCCGTCCGAGTAACACTTCAAAGGCGGAATGCACTTTTCGTCCATCGCCGTCGCCGTCGCCGTCACCATTGTCGCATTCGCGCTTGCTCCCGGTATCATTGCGGACAGCCACGGAGCCGTACGTTTGACCAGAACTCTCACATGACCAGCCAGATCGATACTGTAACTGACCGAACCCTCTCAGCCGCCTCCTCTGTCCGGCCTCCGACTACGAGCCGTCTCTCGGACCCGCGTCGAGGACAGTCTCACCCACGCGCTCGACCTCATCGTCTCCGACGACGCCGGCACCAAGAGCGGCTTTATATTCGGCGAGCCCGTCCTCGGCGCCCTTCTATACATCCAGCTCGTGCGCCCAACCAGCAACCAGACCTTCTTGGACGTTGAATATATCTTCACCCCAGGGCCCTAGAGCCCAGTCACAGAGGTTTTCCAGTGTGTGACTTGCAAATTGAGGTGAACAGAAAGACGAGCAACACTGCAGAGTCCGTCGTGAACCTGAGCAAGAATCCTGCCATCTATGTGGTGTGTGACAGGAGCAAGGTTCCCGAAGCGACGATTTTCCAGCAGACGGGCACTACGGCAACGCCGGCGGCCAAGAAGAGAGACTTGTGACTTGGAGAGTGGAATTTTTGGGCGCATCATGAAAAACTGGGACGAGTTGAGGCGGATTAGTTTCTTCAATGGGAGGAATCCGGTTGTTCGCTGTACGTAGTCAGTAATGCCGGCGCCTAGGTACATATCTATATAGTTAGACTCGATAAATGCCAGTCTAGTCAAACTCGGTGAATGCCTGTCTAGTCAAACTCGATGAATGCCAGTCTAGTCAAACTCGATGAATGCCAGTCTAGCCAAACTCGATGAATATCCGTCTTCTTCGCCATCATACCGTATCCATACCGCCACCACAACGAGACGGCCCGTCGCTGATCGAGGAGTCGTACCATCGTCTTGAGCGGTCATGATACGAAATGCCACGTCTGGGAAAGCCGAGCCTGGCTGACTTGAGATTCGCATTTCGCCCGTGTCACAGTACACATGTACAGTAGTGTAGCCCCGATCTGGTCAGCATGTCGGCGACTGCGCCTCCTGCTCTGCTCCTAACAGTCGAGGAGGCAATAAGTAATATGTACCGTGGATTTGTGTGGAGGTGGCACTTCTTCTCTGCTCCTAACAGGCGAGGATGCGATAGTAGTGCTTCATCCTGGAATTCGTAGGGAGATTGCACTTTTAACTATTCATGCAGATGGCACCGTCTAAGTTTTTCTCGAAGACGGCAGCCGTCAAGGACACAACAATGATGGATGACTCCTGTTGGAAAATATTCCGAGCTGGGTTCAGAACATCCTCGCATTCGCAAAGCATCGTCAATCTACCTCCACACAGCTTCCATGTCGATCGAGTATGCTACATAGTTCGATCCTTCGCTACTACACACTTGTTGGATGCAACCGTACAGATTCATCTCAGACATGCTTCTCTCCTCAGAACACATTTGCCCGGAGTCTGACTTCTGACTTCCCGTATCTTCAACCCTCAGCTCGTCGCTAAAACAGAAGTAAAAACCGGTGTAGAGGAATATCGCCATCATAAGAGCTCGTAACTCATGCACATACCAGGAATAATCCTCCTCTTAACCCACAAACCATTGGCGCCGAATTTAATGCGATGAAAACATGCGACGCTTGACTTTTTCACGACTTTCCCGCTAATGCGATAACAATACTCCTCTCAGAGGGATGTCAAAGCGTAGCTCCTCCGTCTACACCTTGGCGAATACCCGATCCAGTTTGCTTAATGCCCTCTTGTCTTCCCGGAACCCCAATTTCTCACTCGGGATGTCTTGTGGAGGTGCCCCATTCTTCGTGCCCCCCGGACTCGTACTTCCCTGCCGATCGCCTTCCGAGTCATTTGCTTTGTCGGGGGGAGGGACATTCGTGTTGATGTTGTGGACGAGTGCATTGATGGTAGGGGCTTGGCTGGCGCTTACTGCCGTCGACTCAGAAGGCTGAGACGTCGATGTGGGTTCTTCCGGTTTACTAGGCACACCGTTCGCTTGGGTTTCATTTCCATTTCCATTCGCAGTCGATGTCAGTCTGGGGTCGATCTGTAGTCCAGGGCCGACGTTCTCAACAGGTTGTTCGGGTGCTGGGGCCATGGGAGGTGGCGCAGGACTAGACTGGTATGCCATCGGCGGCTGTGTTATGGAGTACGACGCGGGCGCGACTTGCCCTGAGTTCGCAGGCGGCGGCGGAGGCACCGAACCTCGGGACTCAGAATTCCGCAAGGGGCGCTGGTCGTAAGATGACGGCGGCGCATGACTCATGTGCAGAGCGTGTGGTGAATGATAAGGGGCCGCGCCGTATGCCAGCGGAGGTAAGCCGTGGTGGATGGGATAGGGTTGAAGGTGGTATCCTGGTGGTGGGGTGTGCATGGGACTGATGGGGTAGATGTACGCTGCGTGGTGAGGGATGTAGCCGGGTGGGAGGTACGCTGGTGGTGAGGCTGGGCCTGGCCGGTGATATCCCGGGGCTCCAGGACTCATGACATAGCCAGGCGCCCCGACCATGGGTGAGCGGGTGACAGCAGGGACGGATGACTGATCGTTGATGGTCGATTCTGGATACATGCCTTTGGCAGGTGTGATGCTGGCCAGGCTGGGATCGGTACTGGGTTGTCGCAAAACTTGAGTGGTTGGATGCGACCGAGAGTAGTAGCTGATGAGATGGAGATGTTGGCCAGTTGAAGTCGTGATACTGAAAGACTGCTTCATGAGCCCGTCAGGTTTGTAACGGTACCCATCAGGGCCTTCTTCCCCGTCACCATCCTGCGAAGCAGCTTCGTTCCCGCCTTCCGGGGTCTTTGCGCCGCGGTTTGCTGTATTCGTATAAGAGTTCCCACCTCGTTTCCCTTCCATCTCCCGGTATGTCAAGAAGCTGCCTGATACGCGGCTCGCGCTCCAGCTCTTCCCATCGGTCCACCTCCGCATTCCCGCTTCTCTTTCATCCCAGACAAATACCGATCCCGATCTGATCGACTGCCGCTCCTTCTCGGATAGACGCCGTTGAACTCGAGGCAGTATGCCCATCCTGCAGGCTTCGAAGAGGATGATGGCATCCGTCGGGGTGCGGACCAGCCCATTGTATGTCTCCATTGTCGCGCAAAGGAAGAGGCAGAGCGGGACTTAGAGAGCTCAGTTTGAACACTTGAATTCACCTTGCGGCGTTGATCGCGGCGGGCTGAATGCGACTGCGGAAACACTTCAGCTCGCCGCGTACATCTATTGGTGACCGGGCGACCTTCCTCGGTCAAAGGCTAGGTGCGATTCCTCCTGCTACGTCTGCAGTTGAGGCGCAATGTCGCGGATAGAATTGCCCGTGGTCCAAGTTTCTTCAGCAGTTGCAAATCTCGCGGGATGTGAATGCGAGGCGTGTGGGACTCGAGTGTTTAGAGACGTGGGCGAGAATTCAGAGAGAGGCGGTAGGGATGACTCTAATAACCCAGCAGTTCCACAGAAGAGACAAGAGACAAGAAATGCCGGGAAATCCAAACAAGACTTTGACAGAGGAGAGGAGCGGGATGGGGTCTGTGCCGCGCAAAATAAGGCTTGTGGAAGGGAGTGTTACGACGTCGGTTCTGGGCGGACAAGCCTCTGGTTACTTTTGTACCGCCGATTTGAGAAACCTTAAGGAAGCAGTGGGAGGAACTCGCGTTGGCGGTGGACCCCTTGCCTTGCCTATAAGGTGCCCACTTCCACTGCGGGTCAAGCTTGGGCACTAGGCTTATGCTTAACCCGGCGCCCGCAGCGCTAGCTAAGGCCTGGGCCAGTGGCCGCTGATTGATTGATCGCCTCCCTGCAAGCGAGGCAGGTGTGCACCCGCAGCACCGATAACCATGAGGGTAACTTTAATCCCGCAGACTCCGGCTACGTAATTTGCTCCTTTGCGTGAGAGACGAATCTGTGGACGTGTGCGAGTCTGCGTTAGAGATGATCACTCTACACAGCAGTGAATGCAGCTCGGTGTTTCCGCTGCCGTGGCAATCCCTTGGGTGTCCGGCGGCTGCCTAAAAGTGGGAAATTGAACAAGCTTCTTGGGTCTTGGGGCTTCTTGGACGGCCTTGGTGCCTCGTGTCTGCGAGCCAATTATAAATTGCCTGCAATTTTCATCCACAACCAGGAGCCGGTCCAAGTCAAGAACGGAATATCCATCGTGGCATAAGTCTTGGAAATTTTCCTTAGTCAAACTATTTCCCTTGCCCATTGCTTGGCGGCTGGGACATCCGGGAAGGGGCACCCACGGGAGTCGGACACGTTGTGCATTATTTCTTGGACGAGAGTCTCATGCCTCCGAACGAAGAGGATCGGCTTACTGGTTCAGGATTGGGAAGTGTCTGGAAAAATAGGTGCCTCTTCTAAGATCTCACAGTCTTCACCTTGGCTGCAAGGACGCCTCCTTATCTGAGCCCAAGGCCGCCCATCAACCTGGGTCCTCACCCACCCAGCCACTGTTTTGGAACGGCCAGATCGCCTCTCGATAAAGACAAGAACTTGGCAAGCGACTAGCAAGACGCCAATGGTCTTGGTATTCTTGGATTTTTCTTGGTGTTCTTAGTTTTGACGACCCGCGGCTTGACCGCCTGATCTGACTCGCCGATCGTTTTGCTGGGCGTCTCGGTGTTTGCGTAACGTGGTGTCCCGGCGTCGATGGCGCCTCTCCCTGGAATGCTTGGTCTTCCATCCGGCCCAACTGGTGGGAATCCACCTTTTTCTGGACACAAGCTGACTTTCCTTCCTCGCAATTGCAAGTTCAGCTGACCAGGCACAAAACACGATTACGGCAATGGATTCCCCCTTCTCCGAGGGCTCATTTGGCTCAGAGTCAGTTGGTGGCCTGCCGGCCGCGAAGACCTTAGCTTATGCTTAAGCGTCTTCTTAAGCATGATTCAAGCCACCAAAGTCAAATATGCCCGGCTCCCAAGCCAAGCAGTTTTAGCTTTAGCCTGTCGTCGAACTTGGCGGTCTTCTCGGCAAGGGATCGTCCAACCAGTGACCAGGGAGCGGATAGAGCTTACGTTTGCACCCCCCCTCTCCAAACGCCTTGTCCTACGGTTAGGCGGTACTCGTACGAGTACGCTTGCGAAGTCGGAAGATGACTGGACTTCATTTCCGAACTATCAGAGCCGATATTCCGAGCTCGCCGGTCTTGGTCCGGATCGATACCTTTGACGACGAATTATTGCGCGTCCATGCGAGGGGCCTAAGAGGCAATAATGGAGGTTGGCTGTGTCTGGGCATGAAATCGCCACGTGCCTACCAGAGCTTCTTGAGTCCGACTACACAGTTTCCTTAAGACGCTTGCGCACGACTAGCCGAGACCACCGAGTTCTAAAACGTAAGTCTCCAAGAACCCCTCAGCCCACTGACCGTTTGACCACTATGGCCTGTGCAAGGGAGACTACAATAGAGACACACGCCCTTTCGAGGACGCCAAACATCTAGGCTCGTCGTGCGGTACCGGCCAGAGCGAACCAGCTCAGGCCCGCGGGAATGACAATGCCGTGCGCACCAGCCCGCTCCATCTGAATCGTGACAGAAGCGCAACTCTCTCGCCAACCACTCGGCGTCGTTTCCAGGTGACGAAAGGGAGTACCTTCCCAAGCTTTTGGCGAACAGACAGGTATTACTAGAAGGACCCTTTGATTGGCGATAATAGTTCGACGTCTGTCTTGTGTTTGTCAACCACCCATCAAGGCCAAAGACAGACAGATGTCGACTCGCATTTCCATCTCGCTCGCTTGGATAATAATATTTTCTATTTCACCTAAACTTGGCTCCCACCATGGAATTAATTGTTAAGCTACTCCTCAAAGAGTAGCAGGTCATTGAGTTGCTTTTTACCCTGTGACTGGTCACGGTCCTTGTTCGGGATACTCTGTAGCGCTTCCGGACCTTCTGTCAACGATCGGTCGCATAAATCAGCCAGTGCACAGGGCATTCCTTATGAGGGAAGTCGGCGGAGACGTTGACTGGTGATTGGCCAAAGCCAAGTCCGTGTCGATACCAGTCCAGCTGGCTCTGTGCTTGCCATCCTTCGCACAACACGAAAGGCGAAAGGCGGTAATTTTGCGAAACTGAAAACATTCCCCATATAGAATATCTCGTATCGTCCTCCATTCCATCGGTTGCCCCATCATTATTGCTCTGCCAGAGTCTTAAACCATTCTTCTCCTTATTCTCACAGTCGCCGTCAAGGGAGGGACTATACTCGTTCCGATCCATTTGCTGGGCGGTCGCTCGTCCAAAGGCTCGAACTCATACTTGGTCAGCATATACGCTAGCAGTAACTTGAGCTCATTCGCAGCGAAGAATCGTCCTGGGCAGGCGTGCCTCCCGTGCCCGAAGGGGTGATAGGTAGGAGAGGTGCTGACGAAGGAGAGGTTCGCTTTCTTGATGTAGTCATCTGAGTTACTGTTGCTGCGTTGGTGCGTTGTGGCTGTGGGGGTGTGCCCAGGCGAGTTCTTCTCGTCGGTGCTGGTTTCTGGTGAGTTCGATGATTCGCGCTGGATCGAAAAGCGGAAGGGGTCATATGTCGCTGCATTCGGGTAATGCTCCGGATCGTTGTGGACGCCATTCGTGGGCACGGAGACATAACTTCCATACGGACAGAATGTGCCATTTGGAGCAGTGATGCCCTCCGGTACCATGACTTTACGAGCAAGCCCAGCTCCCAAGAAGGAGCCTAAACGTGAAGATTCTCGCAGAGTCGAGTCGGTCTTGTACATCTTCGCGAGGCCCGCTTTCGTCCACACGCCGTTGTCCGCGGCGACGACTGAGGATGCTTCCTCGCGGAGGACTTCGAGGTATCCCTTGGAAGGATTAGAGGCGACGAGGTCGAAGATGACGTTTGTGATGCTGAATGTGGAGGTGTGGATGGCTGCAAAGTTGACGGCCAGGACTCTTTCAGCGATGATGTCTGGGTCGCGTTCATTGGGGTAAGGGCTATCCCTCGCTCGTCGAATTGACCATTGCAGGAAATCGTTTGGCTCAGGATCGCCGATTTTCTTCTCTAACTCGCCGTTCTGGCCGTCTAGCAGTCTCTGGCGCCGCACGATCTCAGGTCTTAGGAGGCGCGCAAAGCATTTTGTGTGGCGTCGATTCGGCCGTGCAATGACGAGAGAAGCAAGAGGCCGCAGAAATTCCGGGAACGGTCTCAACAAGACAGAGGCAATGGGAACAGCAGTGGCGAATCCAATGCCGTGTTCCAGAAGGGCCTTGTTCCGGCACAGCGGCGAGCCCACGAATACACGGTTGCTTGTCCGGGCGATGATGAGCTTCATGGTCTCGAAAGGGCGTACTTCCTTCCACTCGCTCGTGTCAGTGCCCCAGATGTCGTCGAACGCAGTTGCTAGCTCATCCATAATGTCCGCCGTGAGCGTGCCGAGTTGGCGGGTGAGTTCACTCCTGATGGTCTCATGGTGTGTAGGCTTATCCACCACGACTGAGTGGACGAAGGTATAGTCTGTTTGGAGAAAGTCCTTGTGTGGTTCTTCTGCGCTGAGAACGGTGTCGGGTTGATTGATGATCCATGTTATTAGCGAGGCTGGGAGGATGATCTCATCGCCGTTGATTTTGGCTATAATGCATGACTGATCCTTCTTTGAATACTGGGAGAGGTTAGGCGAAGACAGAAAGGCAATATCCGAAGAACAACCTACCTGTTGATAGGCTTGGTGAATTGCCTCTTTATAATTGAAGGTTGAGCGTACTCTGGCGCGCAGTGTCGAAAGCCACTCGCCGTCTCTGGTGTTGAGCCAGGGCAAGTCTGGAAGGGTCGGGTTGCGGCGTCGACGGTAGAATGCGAGGCCCAGAACAACGATTAGAATGCTGGCCAGCGCATATGGCCGAAGCAGGTATCCAATCATGGCTGAGGGTAGGTGCGATAGTGAAGGTATTGACAGTATGATTTGTAGGGTAGATCGCGCTTTTATCCTGCCCTCGAGGCGGCCGATTGTACGTGGTATACGGCGGTGAGGTCAGCTGCCGCGAGAATCACGGAGCAGGGTCGCCGAGGGTGTCGAGAAGGATTCGATCGCGGGCCAATAACAAAATCGGACTTGGTGGTGCAGGTCGTGTCAGCAATGCAGCAAGTGCTGATTGCTTTATTGCTCGGGAAGGGTGATCTACCATGACGACAGGAGGTGTGCGTATCGCATTCCTGCCGAACGAGGCAATTCATGGACTGCAGAGTGTCGAACCACATGTCGGCATCACGATGAGCCGCAATCGATCTGGAACAAAAGGCATTCGAGGCGTCGTCTTCTAGGCTCAACTTGCCCCTCCTGCCTCCGGCTTCACTTGTCTTTTCGCTTGGGATTGCTTGTCCGAGGCTTGACGAAGGGCTTGCGGGGGGTGATTGGAGCGAGGAGCAGTCACAGATCATGTTTCCGACAGGGGCGAGGGGGAGAAAGGCCGTGCAAGGCAAGCGAGCGATGTGACCGTTTCACGGATTGGAGTGTTGCGTCGCATGAAACGTGTGAGGCGCGTCTCAGAAGCTTCGGTGGGGATCTTGGCCGACGCCTGCAGTCTCGCTACGAAAGTGGAAGCACCACCGCTTGTCTCTCGCAAACGAACCGGTGCTGGTGGCAGTGCCAACCTGTTTGAGACCACGGCTACCGAGCTGGTGTGAATCTTGGGAGCGAGCTCCCTTCACGGCTCGGAGGGCAGCCGGCGCGCCTACAAAGGAGACCAAAACCAGACCATAAGCACTCGTAAACTAAGCCGCTCTGAGAAGCGCTCTGGGGCACGCCTAGAGTAGCTAACTAACCCGTACTGGCACACTGGTATGTACGTAACTGCGGTCCATCGATTAGGCGCAGCCACAACCAACGAGCGGCAGCCACCACAGCCACAGACACGTCAACCCAAGCGCAACGCGACATCCCCGCCCACACAAACAAATGCCTTGGTTCTCTTGAGCGTTCGCAATGCAACGACTTCCGTCAATAGACCCAACCCTGGCGAGTCCTCGTTGTCATGCGCCGTGAAGACGGATCTCGTCGCGCCGCCAATGGCAGACCCACGATTGAATCGCATTGAAGGGACGTTGACTTCCCTGCTCGAGAGCCTCATTCCGCCCGGCGCCGACCAAGATGACACCGATATCGAGTTTCGCATTGACAGGGCTATCCAAAATGCAAAAGATACTGTCCTCAGTGCGGATGGCAGGCTGCCTCCAGATACCAATCAAGCCCAAGATCTGATCAAGCGGAAACTGTTGCGCGAAAATGCGTCCCCAGAGAAGGCAGCGAGGTTCGGTAACCTCTACTCGAGGCTGCTTGCTATTCCCATCCTCAACCAGAAATGGGCCATTCTCTATTTGCTCTACAAGTTATCCGACAACGGCCGCGCCGAACCACCTCCTCGAAATCCACTGGTCGACTCCGATCAGCTCGCAAACATTCCACGCCGTCACACCTTGACTCCAGGAAAGCGGTTTGCTGCAGATGAAGATGAAGATGAAGACGAGCACGAGCACGATGAAGTGGACGCTCTGCCACCACAACCACCGCTGCGCAGAGGTCGAGCTTTCTCAGCCAAAGTGAATCAGCCTGAAGAGGAGGTCGAGGTGGCTCTAGAAGAGGAGGGGAGGCCACAGCCGCAAGAGACAAACCAGGAACAGCAACAACCACAACCACAACCACAACAACCAGCTCAAGCCAAGCTGGAGGCACGAGTCTTGTTTCCCTCCGAGTTGGATCTGCTACGAGACCTGCCTTTCAACCTTCAAGGTGTTTCCTCCGCTCATCTTGACTTTACCGACACAGCATGCCTCAAACTGCCATCTTCTCTGCCTGTGCCAATTCTGTCTCTACTTCATGCTCTCGCTGAACCTTGTCTGCTGTATCGAGGATTGGCAGAATACGCTGCTGGTCAAGATGGAGGTCTCATTGATCAGAGTCTTCGTTCCGCCATCAACAATGAGCTTCGCTCTTATTTAAGTCTCGTGGCATCGCTGGAAACCGAAATCCGACAAGCCCTGGCGACTGTGCGTAATGCCCAGGATCAGAAGTCCGTTCGCTTGACAGGTGTCACTTTGAAGAGGTGTCTGATATGGACCAGGGATGCTACCATGGGTCTGCGCCTCATGAAATTGATCGTCGAAGATTCAAAGCAGAAGCGAGGGGGCCAACTGTTGTCTCTCATCCACAGTCTGTCCTCGTCCCATGGCGATCCCTTCGTCGCCTCATTCGCCGAGAAGATTCTGGCCCAAGTGGCTCGCCCTTTTTATGAGATGCTCAAGCACTGGATCTACGACGGGGAATTAATCGATCCGTACCATGAATTCTTCATAACAGAACCAGATCCGAACTCTCAGCCGGCGATCGATCACAGACACGTGGCGACCTCTGTTTGGGAGGAAAAGTACAAGCTCGACACGGCCATGGTGCCCTCGATCATATCTTCGGAGTTTGCCAGGAAAGTCTTCCTCATTGGCAAATCCCTCAATTTCATCCGCAACAACTGTGGAGATTCCGATTGGGTCATACAATACTCGAAATCAAACTCAAGGTCTTTGGACTACGGCAACACCTCCAACCTCTCTCAGTCCATCGACGTCGCCTACCGCA
This sequence comes from Phialophora tarda, assembly GCA_016109495.1. Taxonomy (NCBI): domain Eukaryota; kingdom Fungi; phylum Ascomycota; class Eurotiomycetes; order Chaetothyriales; family Herpotrichiellaceae; genus Phialophora; species Phialophora tarda. The sequence continues at coordinate 608,531 of JADWPL010000012.1, read as the reverse complement.
CAACCATGTCCCGCCTGACCAACCTGATGTCCACCAAGTTCGGCCTATTCACTCACCTGACAGCGATAAAGAAGTATATGTTGCTGGCGCAGGGTGACTTCTTCGATCTACTCATCGAATCACTGGCTCAACACCTGGATCGGCCAGTGAACTCCATGTACCGGCACAACCTCACCTCCCAACTCGAGCACGCAATTCGACACTCTAATGCACAATACGACGATGCGGAAGTCCTGCGCCGACTGGACGCGCGTATGCTTGAGCTATCCAGCGGCGAAATCGGATGGGACTGCTTTACCCTGGAGTACAAGATCAGCGCCCCTTGCGACGTCGTGATCACTCAATGGGCCAACACGCAGTACCTCAAGATCTTCAACCTGCTGTGGAGAATCAAAAGGGTTGAATACTCTCTTGCCTCAACTTGCAAACGCAGTATGACTGGGGGTCGAGGAGTGCTGGCTGCGGTCAGCGACAAATTGGGCAATGACTGGAAGCGGTCAAGATGTGTCGTGGCGGAGATGGTCCATTTTGTTAACCAGCTCCAGTACTATCTGCTCTTTGAGGTCATCGAGGCTAGTTGGAAAAAGCTCGAGGACGCACTGCAGAAACCCGAGGCTACGCTTGATGATTTGATTGAAGCTCACACGACTTACCTCAACAACATCACCAAAAAAGGTCTTATCGGGCAACAACGGCATCCCGTCACTGGCCAACAAGAAGACAGCCTGATTGTGCAAGTGCATCACATCTTGAAATGTATGCTCGCTTACCGCGAAGTCATCGATTCGCTCTACTCCTATAGCGTTGCCGAGTACACGCGACGGCAGCAATTCAGTGCTAAGATAGAGCGACGAACTGCTCAAGGTAAATGGGGCATCTCGGAGAAAGACATTCTAGGGGACTCGAGAGCCAGCACACCAACAGGCGGAGCACTTCTGAAAGGTGCACAGTTAAATGTGGAAGAAAATGAACCTTTTCTGACGCCAACGAACGTCAACCTGGGCACAACGGACGATGAAACTCATCTCGGCTTGTTAAGGTCAAGACAGCTAAATTTGTCTGCTGAATTCAGATCACGAGTGAGTATGCTGTTGTATGACTTGGCCCATCAGCCAGACGTGGATCTACGATTCTTGGGAGTGGTGATGAATTTCAACGAGGTGTACCAGCCGCTCAACGTCCGACGGCAGCATGCGAGACGTGCCCGGGAAAAGCGCGAAATAGAACGCAGAGCTCGAGAGGCGACTATATCTTCTGAGGGGCCCAGCAATGTATCTATGGAGAGGGATCTGAATAGCTCGTCTGTCAAGACCTGACACGGCCAGCAATCTACCAACTCCCGACTAATCGTTGCTGTGGGCTAGTAGGCTGGTGACCGTCCTTGGAACAATCGATACAACCACGTATCCAGCATGACCTGAAGATGTTGCATGTCTCGCGAATACAAACAATCAGCGGATCTCGGGCACATCATGCTCACCGGGCGGATTCGCACACGACAGCATACCTCGGATTCTACATCGTAGTCAAGGCAAGAACCGTCCCCGACGCCTTGGAGCACCACCACCACCACCACCACCACCACCACCACCACCACCAGCAATATCGGCCCAATCTTGCGCCGCCGCCGCCGACGACAATGCAGGAAGACGACAACGAACAATACCTATGGTTTTCCATCTCACTGCGCAAATATCTCACTTCAGTCATCTCGCTTCCCCTAGAGCCAGGCCTACCGTTTCAAATAGCAGATCGCATTCAAAACCGATACAGGGCATCCCGTTCAATACTATTGGTATATGATATGTGATATGTGATATGCGGTATGTGGTATGTGGCACGTGGTGTGGTACAATTCAGCGACAACTCAAGCTCCAGCTCCAGCTACGGAGTCGCTCCTTCTGGCCGGAATTGATGTGATTGACAGCATCTAGCGTGTCCGAGAGCGAGGGTATTGAAGTGTGCAGGATGCCCGCATATTCCGCCCACGCCTCCCGACTCTACAGACTGGGAGGCCGGAACTCTATACTGTTATACTTGTTTCGGAGATGGCGAATTGGAATTCTCAGGACTGGCCGAATAATCTCAATGATGCTACAGTTCTTTGGATTCCTTCGCCTCATACTACGTTAAGCAGAGCTCAAGGCCATGAGCTCGAGTATATACACATCCGTTTCAGGGACAATATCGCCACAATGTCCTGGTCGTCGGTAATCCAACAAAATCGTTAGTGTCATCGCCTGAACATTAAAATCAATCCAATTCCTATATTTTTGGGTCCGCAATAGTTCAACCGCCATTAGTAATGCATGAGACAAGAAAGTTGAACGAAAGAGGATTCGGATCGCTTGGGTTTGTTATCGAGGAGAGGGAATCGAGTCTGAGCGTGTCGGCGCAACTTCCCATCTCTTCCCTGTTCTCGCTGTGCGACTCCACCGGCTTCTCAAATGGAAAACCATTTGAAGTTGCAAGTCCATATAGAACTATTTGCCGGTATTCCGGTCAGGGCCTGCTGTACGCGTATCTGTTTGTGGTGCGTGCTTAACTTGTCGCCTAATTATGGAAGAAGGGGTTCTTCGGACTGAACAGAAAGTGGTGAGGTTCAATTTCCTAGCTCTTCTCCATGCCGGCCATACCAACAGATGCGCTGGAAGTTTGACCATGCTAAGACGGGGAGAGATAAGAGGAGTAGCATATCTGCTTCAATCGTCGCCCAGATCGTTCTTCCATCTCACAGCATCGTCGTCCCTTTGGCCCTCTCGTATCGGCGAGATGGTGGAGTGAGAGTCATCTGACGGTGTGACAGGACCAGGCGAGGTCACCCATTTCGGCGTTGTGGAGGACGCTGAGAGCAATGAGGCCGTGCGGGGATTGTTCCCACCCTGGGTGGATAGGCGTATCGCTCGACTCAGACTCAGCCGCGGCCGAGGCCTGCCCGATATCCTTGATTCGGGCGGGTCAGGACCGTTAACGACGGTGGGCTCGTCGAGTATGCCAGCCTGTGTCGCTGGTGAGAAGCCGAACTCAGGAGGATATTCTGTTAAAGGAGATGCTAGGGATGATAATCGAGATGTCATGGTCATGGTCCTTCCTGGTGCGGCGGGGGAATGGAGGATAGGGTGTTGGGAGGTTGAGGAGAAGGTGGAATTTGCGTGTGTGAAGACGCTGTTTGCAGGAGATTGGATCCCGTCTGCATGGTCGTGTTTCAGATGCGGTGACGGAGACATCCAGGAGCGAAGAGCGCTCCAGCGTGTGGTTGGGAATTGATCGATTGGTGAGCGGGTGGAAGGAGAAGTGGTCAGGCTCTTCTCGGACTCGGAGAGCATCCGTGATGTGATATTGCCGACACCATGGGTCACACGTCCACGTCGCCGCCTGGCCAAGTTGCGGATCTCGCATTCATTCATCTCCGGCGTAACAGCACCGGGACCGACGTCTCGTTTCATAGCCTCGACCAGAGTGAAACTTGACCGGTAGATCCCGCCCGTCGAATTTAGGCCAGGTGCTTGGTCCTGCGAAGTGTGGAGATGTGTATATAACCACAGCGCATAAGTCCCGACAGATCAGATCGCGAGCAGCAGGGAGGTGATGAACAAGAAAAGGAACGAGAAGCCCCAGTTGTGCCATCTGGAGTAACGGCACGTGGCATGGTCGAGGACGTAGGAGTAAGGATAAGTTTCATCATCATAGAGCCAGAAAGTGTTGTCTGTGAGTTGTGACACCGAGGACAGCGAACCTGGGGCTGGCGGCGAGGACAACGAGAAGGTATTAAGGTACGTCGACAATGTGGAAAGTGCCCGTGGCGAGTACGAAGTCGTGATATCCAACGCTGGGGTTGCAAGCTTGTGGGTCGTCCCATTCACAGTAATCGTGCTTTCTGTGCGGTTCCTTGCTTCGAGCCCGTACGTGCTCACGTATTGCACAGTACGCCAAAACGTTGTGCAGTTGGCAGGGACGTACTCCCAAGGCACCTTCCCAACGCCGTCCGCATTTCCGTCGCCATACTCATCATCAGTGTCACGTCGGCTGGGTGGGTTTTGTGTAGCAGGATTATCTTCGTCATCGTAGTACCCGTCATCGTCATCGTCATCGCGAAAGCCTTCTTGGACACAAATATCTCCAGTTGTAATGAATAGCGGTCCAGAATAGCCAATTCGCTCGGCGTCATTGATTGCAAACTGCACAACGTGAAAATTAGACCACAACACCGAATCGTTGTCGTGGTTTGGCATCACCGCATTGATATTGCTGCTGTAACCCGACATGGCGGTGACCAGAGAGGAAAAGCCGAGGACGAACAGAGAGCTCAAGGCGAACCAGACCATGATCAACCTCGCCCGCCAGCCACGGTTCGTCAATAGATCTCCAGCTAAGCGAACTGTCCTGACCAATGTCGGGGGTACAAAAGCCAGAGACTCGAAAGTGTTGTAGGACACTGGTGCCTTCAGCATCGCCATGGCCAAGTATTGCGACGAGACTTTAAATGTGACGAGTGCGAGAAGAGCCTGTCCTCCGCGTCCGACAACTATGTCCCAAACAATATCGATGAACTTTGCGGTGGAGAAAGCCATCCTGCCCCAAGAGACCGTGATGTAGAAGAAACCTGCAGGATCCCAGAGGCCAAGGGTGGGTTTGTCCGAGGCCGTAAACTCGCCGTTGAAGTTGCAGTGTGTGAAAGAGTTCGACACCCAGTGTTCTGCTTCGAAAGCGTACCACTGTGGGACTTTAACAACGAGGGCGAGGAACAAGATCGGAAGAGAGAAAGCGAGGAACACCACGGCGTGTTCGAACGCGGTAAGAGCAATCGGCCGCCTTCGACGTGAATGTCGATATCCATTGTGCTGCGTGGTGTAGTTCTCAGTGACCGCAGTACTCGATGACCCTGTATAGGAGCGCTCCTGCTCGTGGTGCATGGCATTGGGGTGACTCTTTCGTAGACTCCATCTCTTCAGGTTGTTCCACGATCTTGGCCCGGAGTGCTGTGCTCCGTCCAAGATCTCTGGGGCGCCGTTCACATGAGTCTGAGTGGCCGCAAACATGCTATCTTTGTCGTATCGCTTTCCGCTTGTTCGTCGCCAGCTGAATGTTAAGCGTTCATGCCCACTCATACCAGGGCTCAAAGCCAGACGGTTGTAGGCAGGGTCTATAAGACACTGGTTTCTCTCGTGTCAACCATCGGAGGTCGATTACAGAGCGCGCGAAGCAGATAATACGGAGGATGTCTTTGAATAGGCTGGCCTTGCATGTGAGCGGACAACAGGGACCAAATCAGCGAGGGTCTGGAATATGAGAGACCTGTAGCGACGTGGTGACCTGGGGCAGGATGCAGGGCCATGCCGGTCCCTCGGAGCCATGGTCGAACATGGGGAGGGATGGGACACTTGACAGTCGCGCGCCGTCAGCGGCGGTAGTGAGCATGCAGCAGGCTCGACCCAGAAGAGGAAGGCGACGGCAAGGGCCACAGAGGGCAGTCAAGAGAGTGGATAATCATGCTTAGAAAACAAAGACACGATTCGCCAAGTGAGAAGTTTCCCGTGTTGCAATCCGGGGGTTGGCCGGTGAGATGAACTTGCACTGGCCTTGCGCGGCCTTGTTCACCAAATGTCTCATGTCGCTATCGTCTACGGACTCGGTGCTCCAATGGAGTGCTTTGCTTCTGGAGACGAGGTCCGAAGCGTTCATGGGATGCTAGTATATGTCCAGATCCTCCAGATCCTCGACAATAAATACCAAGCCACAGCCCAGAAGTCGTCGATGCACGCACGGTAAGACGCCGCCTGCAACGGCCGTCTTTCGCCTCGGCGTCATGTTTATGCGGAACCGAGACCCAAAACAGCAGGGAGATGCTCCCACACCGTACGGTGGACTTATGATATCTGCGGAAGGCGAAGCAATACGAGTTGAAGGCGTCTTCTTGTCGGAGCCTCTCTCACCAGATAGCTCTCTCAGCAGTGTGTGGTAACGCAATGCTATGCCATGCCATGCTATGCTATCCTGAAAAGCGTGTTCATGCCTGAATCGATGCACTGCAAGGCACTCGCTGATGCTCACGCTCAAGGTCGAAGCCCAGTCCCAACGCCGCGCTATGAAGACGACATTCAATCAGTCATGGAGCCGGTCACAGATTTCCAAGTGGTGGTCGAGAGTCAGATCACGATTCAATCGGTCCGCAGGCTTATGACCCGCCGTCATACTCCTCGAGCTCCCGCTCCAGTTCTCGCGCCAACTCATCATCAGAATCTTCCACTGCCGCTTCTTCACGCTCTTCTGCCTCCTCTACCTCTCGTTGCTCGCGACGGATTTGCTCGTCTGTTGTGTCTGCCGCCGCTGTGTCGGTGGCCTCTGATTCGCGTTCACTGTCGATGTTTTTGACCTTCTTCAGACCACTGCCCGCACCGTTCCTCTTGCGTCCTGGTGATCGATCCACGTCACTGGCTGAACTATTGTCTGCGTCGTCGTCTTCTCTTCTCCTCTTGCCTCTACGGCTCTCTCGGACACTCAAGGCAGAGCTCACTGAATCGGTATCACTTTCGCTCTCAGCGTCGCTGCCAAGAAATTCCTTCAGCTCCGCATCGATATCGGCCCACTCGTCCTGATTGATGGTGACCGGACTGCCATCATCGACAACTTCCTCATAACGCTCGGTCCCGTCATCATTCGAGGTGTCGAGTTTGAGCTTTTTCCGTTTGGGTTGGTCGTCTTCTGTGTCCAGCCCGGTCGTTTCCCCGTCGGACGAACTGAGAAGGAAATCATTGACGTGGGCGCCGGCCTTGTCGATACTGTCATCTAGCTCGCTTGGCGTCTCATGTTTCTGCTTCTGGACCCCTTCCAGCAGGTATGGTCGTTCATCTAATTTGCGCCATTGTTGCATAGATGCTATCAGCCATGGCGTACCGACGACCTTGATGCCACGCTTCACCGCTTGCTTGACCTTGGCTGTGCCTGGGCGGGCGGCGATCACGTGGGTGACATCCCTGGATATCTTGTCTGTGATGGTGGCGCCGAACGTCTTAGCCCACGTGCTGATGTCGGCATTCTGGATGTCAGTTCCCAGTGGTAGGACGCCGCTGAAGACAATCTTGACGCCAGCCAAGACTCTCATTTTCATGGCTGGCATGACTCTCTTGACGTCGGGTACGAGCCTCAGCTCCGAGGACTGGCCCTCGTTGTCTTCTCGACTTGGCAGTGGCTCCTTACGCTTGCCAGTCAGTTCCGCAACCCGGCCGCCTTTGCCTCCTAGACGCTTTCGGTCGTATTCAGCAAAGAAAGCTTCATGCACCTTTGTCAATGTCGCCTCGAGGTGGATGAGCTCCTCGTCGTCGTTCTTCAGAATGCTGTGTCGCGCTTTCTGCTTGTGGTTAGAATTCGATTCTGACGAGTCCGAAGAGTCGCTTGAGTCTGATTCTGTGGACTGGAACGAAGCCGGCTCGCCAGTTGCCGCTGCTTCAGCCTCGTCCTTCTGATCTTGCTGTAGCTGCATTTTGAGAAGGGGCTTGTCTTCTAATTGAACCTTGATGATCTCTTCTTGGTCTTTGGTTTGCAATTCTCGCACTGCAGGACTGTCACTGCCGCTCATTGCGATCAGCTGTTCCAGTGCGGCAGTACCATTTTGAATGGTGGATGTTCCGTCTTCGGCCTTGCCATTGTGTTCACTTTCGCCATATGCCCCGTTGTCTGCACCGTTGGCGGCAATCTTCTTGGGTTCAGCTTTCGGTGTGGCTTGAATCTCTTGCTTCTTGGGCAGGAAACTGGAGTTGATGTCACCGATGCCAACAAAGAAATCGAAGGGAGTGACCCGAATGAGGTTGGCACTCCATTTCCAGACGTCACCTCTGTCGTCAATGATGACCACCATCTTAGTGTCAACGGGAAACAGCCTCTCCAAGTTCTTAGCAATCATGCTGCCGCTCTCGTCTCGACTGAGTATGCGGTCACTGAAGTACTTCTTTTCCGGGTCGACGAGTTTAGCAATCTCGGTAGCGTATTGACGCGTACCCATGGTGTATATGTGGAGTTCGTAGAGGTGCGAGATATGCTCCAGGAACTCGGCGAGACCAGGTCTCAGCTTGATATAGTACCAGCAGCCCTTCATACCGGGACCGTCATCGGTCAGTTGGAATGCGCGCACGTCGCTCACGGCATCGTGGTTCGGGTTGTCCTTGTCTTCCATCCACTCTCTTATGGTGGGCTCAACCGCGGCATGTATAATTGTCTGATCGAGATCGACCACCAGTGAGAGCTTGCGGGAAGAGAGGAGGCGCCGCTTGGCTTCTTCATCGATCCTGCTTGCTTCTTCTTTGCTGATGGTGAGGTGAGCGGTATCGTGGGCCATGCGGATGGGAGCGCGGTCAGTATCTGTAGTTTCGCTTCCCACTGCGACACTAGCCACCATTAGTCCTTGTCCAGCACCCTGCCAGCACCGATGTACTTACATGGTCATGTCTTTGCCGCAATTGATACACATGCCAAGGGCCTGGACAGCATGCGTACACTCCTCTTCAATTTCGCATACGTCGACACTGCGCACCAGT